>JAQQZR010001222.1:0-11724 GCA_030068235.1 Notoglanidium macrostoma | reverse complement strand
CAAATAGCACAAAAAAAGCACCATTTTCGGATCCGGAGTGGCCGCTGCGTGCTACTGCCGCGCCGCCATCTTGGAACTTCCATTTATTTACGTCTATTTATTTGTTTCAGTTAAGTTTGCCAATCACGTCACCTCAGGTTTCAGCTTCTCGCATCTGATAACCAGCGCATGCTGTCATGTGGATTTTTTTTTTTGTTTTTGTTTTTAGCAAGTGCATTTGTGTAAGTCTAGGTTTTGGTTATTTGTGCTACTTAACGAGATATGCTACTTAATGGTTTCATGTTAGGTTTCAAGCTAATATTTTAGGGTTAACTTTAAGTGTTGTGGTTGAGGTTAGGGTTTGGTTAAGGTCTACGGCTAAAATCGGGTTTATTCTCCGCTATCAGCTAAATTTTTTGCCAAGCTAGCACAAAGCATTAGAATATCAGCACCAATACAGGAGGAGAGCTACAGCTGATGAACTGTTTACCCTCCACAGCAAAATGCAAAGCATACATTAGCTACTAGCATGTCCATTTCATCAGTTTTAATACAGACAATGGTTTTAATAAGTTCTCCTATGTTTTTGTTGTTTGTGATGCAGTACTCATGCAAAATCGTATCACTGTGCACATGCGTGCCGATTCAGAGGACATGCGCGTTCTCATTGAAGTCAGTTACAGGTCACTTGTAATTTTGAATGTGAACATACAATAGGCAAATCTGATCTGAGAAAAATTCAGAATTGAGCATGAGGCTTGCAGTGTGAATAAGTTTCTGTCTGTTTTATCCTGTTATTGTAATGCACATTGTTCAATAAAAAGAAAAAATAAAAGGATTGTGTGACTCAAAAAATCTCACCTCACTTACGTCTGGACCATTCACTGTACACATATGTCTCTCATGGTTCCTACTGTGCTTGGGGACTACCTATCCTGAAGTAGGAGCTAAAAAAATCTCTAAAACAGTGTTCTAAGAACTTTAATCATATAACATTACATATATATAGTTCCTGCAATGAGAACACACAAAAAAGGTGATACTTCCTCTGACAGTCCTAAGAACTGTGAAAAGTCCCATGAATGCTGAAATGCTCAATGATTAGGTCCACATTTTTTTGGCCATATAGTGTATCTTTGTTTAATTCATGTTATGCCCATAGTACCACTGTTGATGTAAAGCTCCATTTTCATTTGATCTATATATACAACAAGCAAATAATTATGCATTCAAATGAATGCATAATTATTTGCTTGTTGTATATATAGAGCACAAGAAGGATTTACAAGAAGGGTGTCAATGTGTGTTATGCCCTGTGAAGGACTGGTAGCTCATCCAAGGGGTATTCCTACCTTGCACCCAGTGTTGCCAGGTAAGACTTGGGATCCACTGCAACCCAGACCAGGATAAAAGGGTTAGTGAAGATGAATTCTTCATCACATTGACACCCTTCTTGTAAATACAGTCTGTTCCATAAATATTTGTTATATGAATGTTGTTTTTACTTTAGCTGTCTACTTCAGAATTACACCATTTTCCCCCCTTGACTTCTCTTGTTTATTTGTATCCCACCCCAATTTTAACCAAGTATGTATAGGGTTAAATACAGTATCCTAGCTCCATCCATTTCTTTTTTGTGTATAACGATTTAGACATGTCTAATGATTCAGATTCAGCCTGATGACTTATTTGTCCATGGCATCTCAGAAGCTCAGGAGTAGAAATTGTAGATAGAAGTAGCAGAGGAGCATTTATCCACCGCTTAAAATCCACCATCCAATTTATCCACCGCTTTGGAAATTTTTTTTCCAAAACAGATAACAAACATAGATTTTCCCTTTATGTGCAGCTACTTAAGAATCCTTACCAAAACATCATGACATAATACAAGTATATTTTTAATCTGCATTGTTATAAATAGTACTTTGAACAGAAGTAACAACACATTAGTTTTAGTTATATTTTGATAGAAGTTAAATTTATTAAAACACCAAAAAATCTAACCTACAATCAAGTTTTTCAACACCTTACCCTACACAGCTCAACTGCTGTAATGTTAAATGTAATTTTGATGTTTGCCTGACAGTACTGGCTTTCACATTACTGCAGCAAAACCAGGCATGGCATCAGGTGACCATCCTCATTGTCATGTTTATGAAAGTACTTTACTTCATGACATGGTGCATTATCATGCTGGACACAGCCTAATGGTAAACTGTAGATGGATAAACTGTAGAAGATGGGTAAACTGTATCCATGAAGGGCTGAATCTGGTTGGTGATGATACTAAAATAGCCTGTGGCATTCAAGTGATGATTGACTGGTTTAATGGGCCCAAAATGGGCTAAGAGAATATTCCCTTTTACACCACTTCCACCAGCCTGGACTGTTGACACAAGGCAGATTAAATCCATGGATTTATTATTGCAATGCTGCCATATAATTGGCTGATTAGACAATTTCCTGAATGCGTAGGTGTACAAGTGTCCATAATAAAGTGTTCTGTTGTTCAGGTTTCATGAAAACCTGTTCCAGTTTGCCAGAGACTATATAGGGTATAAATTAAATTAAAGCACAATATTTAATCTCAATAATGAAACTGTTAATATTTCTCAAATATTAACACTAATATTAATACTTAATTTAGACATTTTGATTAGTGCTTAATTTAGACATAAAGTATGTTTTTTTTTTAAATATGTTGATACTGAATGTTCTTAGAAACATTTGCAATAAAACATTACTAATAAATAAACACTCTAGTTGAATCTAATATGTACCAAAAGATTTCCTTTGAAATAAGTTGTTTTATTAATGAGAGAAGTAGTTATTTATTTACTAAAACTAATCATTCAACATTTAACAATCTTATAGCATTTAGATGCATACATACAAAGTGCTTTAATTTTTAAATTAACATTCTGCTTGTGTCATTTTGGTTGAATGTTTTTCTGAATGTATTCTGGTGTGTGTATATACACACACACTATATATATATATATATATATATATATATATATATATATATATTATGTAATACCATTTTTTGGGCAGGGTGGTGTGGAGTCCTAGTGTTTGTGTGCGCACATAAACACGGCACTGCAAGGGGAGAAATGGAGCACAATGCATAAGAAATTAGATGCAGGAGAAGAGGCATGTGCTTTTTTCAGCTGCAGTGTTTTTGCCCTCATGCCCATGCTGAATACATTTATATGAGACAAAAACACTGCTTGCAGCTTTAGTCTTGTTTAATGTGCTTGAAAATAAACTGCATTAAAATTTATAAGTTTGCAGTCGCATGTTGTGAAGACATTTTTCCCTGTGAGTGTTTAACAGTGTGTGTTGAGTTTGACTTAGGAGGTAGACCTTTGTCTAGCAGATAAAGCTGTAAACATGGGTATTTATTGTGTGTGAGAGTGCATGGAATTCTGAATACTCAAATGTCTTGCACTGATTCACAGTGCATAATGATTGTTTTACAGTTATATTTCTATTAACCCTCTTAACTAGTGCTGGCAGTGATGAACATGGTAAAGCAGTCATTTAGCAAAAGGGTGTAGCATTATAATTGCAGCCTAGTTACAACCCTGTTTGCAAAAAAAGTTGGGATGATTTGTAAATAAAACCAAATACAATTATTTTCAAGTTCTTTTTGACATGTATTCAATTGAATACAATACAAAGAAAATAATGTTCAAACAGATAATTTTATTTATTATTTTTTTTAATCCTTCTGAATTTAATGCTTATTATGAAGTCCAGTCTTGTGCCCGTAGCCCACTTTTCATCACTATGTTTTGCGACAACTGTTGCGGAACTGTTGTGAACCCTGGGCGACGTCCGACCTCTTATGGATTTATATTTATGTCTCTTACTCATGGTCTGTAGTTTCAAAGATTATGCCTTGACTGGGACTCGAACCCTGATCTCCTTCTTCTGAAGGCAACATTGTTACCAGTATACTATCCTATGAAAATATGAATCTGAATAAATTTAGTATAATTATATATATACAAACTTTTCTTTTCCTGAAGTGTATATACATTTTTTGGCTGACTCTGTATGTGCTACCTCTTGGTAATATTATAACATGGTATTGGCTTCCACTGTTAATGCTGATGAGATACAGTTGTGTACTTCAGCAAAACCAGATGAGAGCCACCTGCTTAATGAAGTTGAGGAGGGAATTACTTATAATTGCACTGTCCTGTGTCACCCTCATGAGGATGTGTGAAACCTCTGATGTGTGAAAAAGGTTTCTTCATCATGTCAGGGAGGTTTTCCTTGCCGCTGTTGCCACTGGCTTGTTCATTAGGGATAAATTTATATGTTTAAAATTTATAACCAGAATTTATATACTTCTGTGAAGCTGCTTTGTGATGTCCACTGTTAAAAGCACTATACAAATAAAATTGAACAAGAAATTGTTCACGGCTGTAATGGCTTGTGGAAAGAAGCTCCTCCTTAGCCTTCACACCCTGGCCATGTGGTTGCGGAGACAATTTCCATGTTGCAGCCATGGGGGCTGTCTTTAGTTTGGATTTGTGGGTTATTTGAAGGTCTTTTCTTGTGAGGATGTTCTTTGTAAGCAGTCTAGAAGAACTTCTGGATAGCTGATGTAGGAATTTATATATATATATATATAATAATTAATAAATAATAGGTGTTGGTAAAGACTGTAGTGGAACTCCTCTTACTGCTCCATAAAATGGGGTCTGTTGTAGTTTAGGGGAAAGATTAACTTATTTTAAAGCCTAGGTAACAGAATGCAAGCAATATAGGGACAGAAGTCATGAGAAAACTAAATGGTCACAAATCTTTATAATATAGAAACAAACATTTATTTCTAAAGTACAATGAAATTAAGACAGAATCACTAACAAACACAAAACCATTGTAAAACGAGTGGAATGTGGAAATGAAGTCACTGAAAATGCACAAAATTACATGTAAATTTAAATTTGGGTTACTATCTTAACCAATTATGTCTGAGAGCCCAGCAGGCCACTTTGGGTAGAAGTAAACCTATTACTTTAATTAAGAGTAATTAAATTATGCAGAAGGTAAGCTAGAGAAATCAAAAGAAAAGCACCTAGTTTATCAAAATGATCGCATGGAAGTTTTCTTGCGAGGTGATCACGTAACAGAAGTGTTCAAATTATTCGGACAGCAGGAGCTTTTAAAGTAGTTCTTGAATTTTAGAAGTTCCGCACTGCTCTGAAAGGGTCTTGTGCCTGTTGTTCTTGATGGATATTGATGTTGCAAATGGAAGCGAAGAGTTTGCAGTTTGCACTAACATCAAACAAGAATAGGAAATATTTTGCCATTCATAAATTAGTGCATATTTGCATAAACATAATTATTAGATTAAAATATGTGGGTTACTTTCACATGTATTAAAATACTGATTGTTATAACATGCATGTGTTTTATCATGCATGTTCGACTGTGTTTGTGTGTGTGCGGATACCTGTGTGTGTGTGTGAGAGAGAGAGCATGCGAATGTATTTAGCATTCATTGTATTTCATGAAAGATTCCCTGTCCAATTTGGTTAAATCTGTTTGTGAAAACAATAAAACATTCAGAAAGCCCATAGTTGAAAAGACCAAACTGTTAAGTTAGGCAGAAGTTAGTCTTATTGACCTTTATGAGCAGGTTGATGCCCTGTCACCACTGGGACAGCCTCTCTATTCTTGGTGATCAGGCCTAGATGTTGATAATAGATGTATTCGGTGTTGATCTGATGTACACCGGCCAGAATTGTAACGTCCAAATCTGTAAGAAAATAGCAATATTTACAGACTTGAGAAAAACTAAGAGAATTAAGTCAGAATCAAGTATTTTATTGAAGGCTTGCAATCTTAGAGTATTACGACCATCTGTAGGACTAAGGTGTGAATCCTTCTGGGAATATGAATACTTTAAATAAAAATAAATGAAAGAAAGAAAATTTAATTCTATTTGCAAGAACGGTCATTCTTAGAAATGTCAAACCGCTTTAGTCGTAGATTGTGTCACAGGCTAGTCAAAGTCAACCCATATTTTGCCACTTTAGCTAGATCCTCCCTTTTTTTCCATATTCCCTGCCTTCCAAAAGTAGGTGTGTAAACAAGGTTTCCTCTTTCTGACTCCCAGGTGTGCATCATTGATTAGGTCCCACCATATATGTATACATAGGATTGTGGGTGATTATAAAAATGAGTAGACTCCACACATACAGCTTTGAAAATTCTCTGAACAAAGGACATTGGTCTTGATAGAATTTGAAGGATTCTAGATATCCCACTTTAGTGGGATTCGATGACATGGCTTCCTTGAAATGCAGCCTTTAAAGGATCCTTCTTAGACACTGAGAACCACCCTATGACTTGTCCTCAGTCATTTCATGAACAGTCACAGAGCTTTTGGAACCCTAATCCAAGCATTTTGTATGTTTTGTCTTTTGCAATATAAAATCCCACGTTTAATGTCCTCCAGTGGTTGTGATTTTTGTTATATTGTCTAAGATGGCCACCAGATGGCAGGAAATATCTTTAAATTAACATAGGCCCATTGTATATATAATGTGTGTGAGGAGAACGGAAGGTGTATTGTTGCCATGGTACTGACCTAATCATTTTCTCTCAGTCCAGCATGGTTTGAATCCAAATTTATAACAAGTTAATCTGAAAAGATCTCTGAAACAACTCTCCAGCATTCTGATACACCTAAGCCAGATCCCCCTTCCTCCCTGCATGCCTATGTATAAAGCTGATGGGTCCAGAGCATTAACAGGGAGACAGCTTCTGAATTAGTTATGCTTTTTCATACAGGCTTAATCCTGAATTGATGGGTTGCTTCATTACTGTACTCTTTATCCAATATCATCTGAAACATTTATGCAGGTTCTGCTTGTTGTAAATCTGGCTGCTGATAATAAAAAAATACAAGAAAACAATAGAAAATAAACAGTGCTATGATTAGGTAGTACTGCTTTCTTTCTCTGGCTGTCCTGTCGTCACATGATACCTTAGGATGAATTCGTTGAATTATTCATCAACTGTTGACTGTTGGTGGTACTTGCCAACTTGCCCTTGATCTGGTGTAACCATATGCTTTTTTTTCCCTCCACATGGCTCTGCCAATTGATTACTAAATATATCCAGGTAAAAAAAAATCCTTGTTTCCCACCAATCCTAGTTGCAAAAAGATAAAGCTATATTTGAAGTAAATGTATAAATATATTACCACTCTGATTATTATATGTAGTAATATAGTAGTAATATTTGCTATTATCTGTTTGTTTATTATTTTACCAATTGTAGTTGATGATTTAGATCAACAGTTTTCCAGTTGCAAGGAACAGGTGATTTTTATATGGCTCCTGGCATCATTTTCACCCAACTCAATACTGCTGTGAACAAAAAAATTGGAAACAGCAGAAATGATTTAATTACTTTTTAGAACATATATGAATTCCACGTTAACAAGGTTATAGGAGTCTATACATTATAGTTAGAAATATACAATCTCAATTTGTGTTTGTTTAACGCTGCAGTGTTAAATATTGTGTGGGGGGAGACTTGCTAAAACATGGTGTTTCTGAGTTGCTACTGGTCACTCTGGAGTAGCTGTAATAATAATTCTTGGTCAGAACTGACTAATTTGACTTGTTTTTTGGACAAATGCATCAAATGTATGATCATTTCCCCAACAGAATTTTTTTATACTGAGAGTTTTCTTAGTCTGTGATCTGGTGAACCAGTATCAGGATGTATTTATTGATAGAAACTTCATAGCAATTTTTATAAGTCACTCTGAATAATGGCATCTGCCAAATGCCATAAATGTAAAAATGCCCTCATCTTTGTCAATACAGTTTCTTACCAACACAGGGAAATTTTAAGGAAGGTAGCAGTCAGAGACAATTTATAGGTGATAATTGTTCATGTTTATTTTGAGCACAAATATAGATGTTGGTTCAAGGAAGAGTGTAGTTATAGAGTTATAAGAGTTATAAAATGTCTTGTCAGAAGAGTGTGATAGAACACCAGTGTCTTATATAGTGCCTTTTCCATTTTTTAACACTCGGATAAATGTGCATATGAAGAAAGACATGGCGTTACATAGAACATTTACAAATGTTAAAGTAGTAGATCTATGAAGGTCTTATATCACACCTGTGATATTCACAAAGCCTGAATGTATAAATGTATACTGGAAAAAGAAGAAAATTAGGTTTAGATTTTTTTTTTCCTCCTGTTCTCTTGTTTTTCTCTGTATTATCATGGTAATACCATTTGGTTCACCATCTCTTACAATTCTTTATTGCATGTAACTAGTTGCATTAAGGCTTATGGAGAAACAACCTGGGTTTTTTTTTTTTCATTCAAATGTACACATGCATGCAAGAGAGAAGGGAATAAAGAGATGATGTTATAGGTATATCATTTGCTAATTGTTTAAATGTTTTAAAAAAAATCAAAGTTAAGTGAAATTGGTGACATTCAAGCCTTGGTGTTTCTAATATCTTAGAGAATTATGTTAGTGCCTAGCTAATTAATACCAGTTACACTTTCTGGCTACTTACTGCAGTAGTTTGGTGTTTGCTAATCCATTTACAAAACTGTTTTACCAGTTCCCATGGTTAGGGCCATTCACTGCAACTGATCAAGATGCTTCCCAGAATCCTCCACAGCCTACAAACATGGTTACTTCAGACTCATTCTCCCTGCATGCACACTCGCTCTTCTGTTCACAGTCTCATGATTTACTCATTTGTTTCTTCTGTTTTCAGTTACAGCCACAGTATTTATAAGACACTTTGTACCGCTTAACTGTGATGTAACGCTCTGTGTAACCTGTTGCCAGAACTTACCAATCCTTTTGTTTATGTGCATGCTTTCCTGGTTAGTGAATTTATTTGTGACTTTGATGCTGATTATTGTGCTAAGCCTCTGATGCATCTTTTTACCTACATTTGGCTTCATTAAACTCCTGTTACTTTTACATCCACTTCCTGCCTGCTTTTCTGGATTTCTGCTTACCTCAATAAATTTTTTTAGTAAAATAACAAAAATAATAATGGTATATTGGGGCATTGTGATGTCTGGACCTTATTTATGGATAGAGTAATTCTTACACCAGCATTATAGCTGATGATTAAATACTTTATAGTTTGGTAAAGGCCTTCACTGACGCAGCCGTTTTCTCACTATGATTGTACTCACTTTAATGATGCACATTGTTCAGATAAATTACAATTTTATACACATGTGCTGACTATATAAATTGTCAATAATTTAACATTGTGTTTGCAATGCATTTAACTGAGAGGAAAAAATGGTTTGTCAGAAGTTCTCAAAAAGAATCCATTTACCATTAAAATATGATATTTTCATAATCCACATTTGTTTGCAGTTGTGAGAATGATTTGTCTGATTATTTTGTTAAGAGTATTAGTGGTAAAATTTAGTATCCTGTATTCCTCAATAGCTGCATGCATACACAGCGTTCACAGCATGCCTTGGTACAAGTTTGCACATACCTTCAGGTCATCACTCGCAAAAAGAAACACAGATCAGACAAACTTTTTTTTTTCTTTTAAAACAATAATTGACTCCACATTATGTCAATTTTACACATCCTTTTTACTGAAGTTTTTAACAAATGTTTTGTTAGTTTCCCATCTACTCCCATCAAATGGAGACCCCTTCATTCACCCCCCACTTTCCTAGAATCTGAGGGCACCATCTGGTGCAATATCTGTCTGCAAAGCCATGGCAGCACATGCACGGCTGCTTTTTTTGGTTCTTTTTTTCATTCTGGGCTACTGTAGCAGCACAACATGGCAGCTCTGTGGAAGAGCTCATTTTATACAGGGCTCATTTTAAGCTTACAAAAACACGATTCATAGTCATATGTGAGTATACTCCAATCAAAACATAATTATAAATACTATAGTATTTATGATTATGTTTTGATTGGTGTATTCTCACATATGACTATGACTTCCAGTTCTACTAATGGAGCCCCATAAATCCTATAAAATACTCTGTTAAACATGTCAAGTGCAACAGAAAAAACAGGGTATTATACAGGTAACAGCCAAAGAATTTGTGGTGGTGGTGGTGTGTGGTGCACGCAAACACAATAAGCTTGTTCTTGCCCCAAGAATTAATAGACTTGCTCATTTTTGTATGTCTAGCATGCATGTCAAATTAAAGGCTCACAGGCCAAATTGGGACCGCAGTCTGATTTCATTTGGCTCATGTGAACTTGACAATAAAAAATAATTATAATAGTAACAGTGAAAGGTAGACACTGTAGACTATGTGCACTCTGGTTGTTGCTGGCTAGAATGTGGCCTAAAACGAGGCCTAAACTGCTGGTTGAAATTAACACTTGTGTGCCGCACTTGATCACATATCTAAAAATGACTCGGAAGCATGTTGTGTTGTGCTGACAGTGGTGTAATCAGAAATGTATACAGTGAAATGAGGAAATATAGAAAATATCAAGATTGTTCTCCTGATCTGTGCAATGAAATATAGGTAAGTGTGAAGCACTTTGTGAATTTCATGTGGATGTCAGACAGTAGGTGCAGTGATGACATAGATCTGTTATTTAATCATTTAAGACAATCTACTATCAAACAAGCATTCAAAATGAATAATGTTGCCACAAAATGCACATATTACAGTTCCTCTGAAAGTGATTAAAATAACATGTTAATAGTAGGACAAAATTACACCTTTATAAATACTTTCTTTTGCAGTAAAATCCAGCAGGTTACTCTACCAGCTCTTAAATCCATATCTCTGTGCTTATTGTATAGTTCTCTGGCTAGTTATTATACCTGGTTATTGGTGTTGGTTTGCCAACTAGGGTATTAGAGGAGTAGTGTGGAAAATCCAATCCTCAGAATTGGGGAACATTGTCAGAGCAGAAGGAAGCAAATTTTCTTCCAGGATAACCTTGTGCATGGCTTGATTCATGTTTCCTTCAGAAACAAAAACCCACCTCCATTCCAGTCTTTCTGAAGCACCCCTAGACCATTACCGATCCTTCACCAAATTTCACTGTAGGTGCGAGACGCTGTGGCTGTACGCCTCTCCAGGTTTCCATCTAACAGATAGATGTCCAGGTGATGGGTAAAGCTGAAAATTTAACTCCTCAGAGATGACCTTATTTCAATCATCTACGGTCCAATCCTTATGGTCTTTAGCACACCTCAGCTTGGCTCGTCTTTGCTTCTCATTGATGCTTTGCATGACTTCAGCCCTGCCTTGAGGAGCCTGTTTCAAACCGTCCTTGCTGTGCCCTTAAACCCAGCTGTCATTTGCCATTCTTTTTGAAGGTCACTTTTTGGTGTCTTATGGTTGTTGAGTGATATTTGAAGGAGTTGATGATCATCCTAGTCAGTGTAGTCATGTTCGCCTTCTGCCAGTCTGTAACTTTATCCCCATTGTCCGCTGCTTGAGCTTGTTCTTATGAACTGCCATCTCTGAAATTTTGAGGATGGAATGAACCTGATGCTCACTGTATCCGTCTGCTAGTAAAGCCAGGATTGAACCCTTCTTTTTTCACTTAAAACTTTTCTTTTTAACACTCTTGTCATAGTGTTATTTGAGAAACAATAGCATAAATTATAGAGCATACTATGAAACAATGTGTGCTGTTATCTCACACTATACAGGGAGTGCAGAATTATTAGGCAAATGAGTATTTTGGCCACATCATCCTCTTCATGCATGTTGTCTTAC
>JAQQZR010001221.1:0-11730 GCA_030068235.1 Notoglanidium macrostoma | reverse complement strand
GGCCTTGGCTCTGGATTGTCACAGATTAACTAGGCCTGTCATGAGACTATGAGCTATGCTACAAGAAATGAGAGCAGTACCTTCCCGAGTGACGATGGATACCGTCCCGCCCTAACAGGCCAATCTTGCCCTCAAAACTACTCCAATTGTCTATAAAGCCCACACTGTTTTTTGGAGCACCAACTGGACAGCTAGCAGTTCAGCGACCATAACCAACTGTAAGTTACATTGCCATGCTGCATTGGGATGGGGCCAGACTCTGCACTTTATGTTGTCTTATGTTGTCTGCTGTTGTACACGTGCACTTTTGTGCTTCTGTGTTGTCTTGTAGCACCTTGTACCTTGGTCCTGAAAAAACGTTGTCTCGTTTCACTGTGTACTGCATCACCTGTATATGGTTGAAATGACAATAAAGCCACTTGAACTTGAACTTCACTTCATTCATTTCACCTCATTGTAAATATCCTTGTGACCCTGAAGGGCCATTGCTACTTGGCAAGTTATTTAGAGCTCAACATGCATAGTAAAATGAGAACTTTTTCTCTTGTTGCAATTCCCATAGCTGAATGCCCCTATTATACAGCCAGGCCTGCCTTTCTTGTACCTGCAGCAAATTCTCCTGAGTTAGGTGACTCAAAGTGTGGAGCTTTGCTGTCAGGTAAAGAATTTATTTAATTTCATTTTTACTAGAAGAAGTTCTATCCTCCCAATTTTCCCTAATGCCATCTAGGATGCCATGAGGCTTAGGGTTATACAACAGCTCAAACAGGGAGACCCTATAGAAGTTTGTCGGACCTCTCATGCTACAAATAACAGGGACTTATCACTTATCTAATTTATCCCAATTTCTCATGTGAGGCTCCGTAGCTCCGTGGGTAGAGCACTAGCCTTGTAAACCAGGGGTTGTGAGTTTGTTCCTCGCAAGGGAATGCACAATCTGGTGTATTTCTGTGTGCTGGTCCCAAGCCTGGATACAAATGGAGGGTTGTGTCAGGATCTGGTGTAAAAACCTTGCCAAATTGGACATGTGGACAAGAATGGATCTGCTGTGGTGACCTTGAATGGGAGCAGCTGAAAGGAGATGATGATCCCAATTTCATTTGTCCTTGTGAACAAACCTACGAATCATGCTTTATTTAATTGATTAAACTGTTTAACCGGCTGATAAATTCTGGTCTGGATTGATTTAATTCCCAATAATTTGTATAGTTTGCAAAGTGTACAAGATACCTTGATCAGTCAGGATGTCTTTCAGGATCCTGACTCAGGAGATAGCACTGAAAAGTGTCTCTTCAACACTACAAGCAGAAATACACAGGCATTGCTTCTGGGTATTGTGTTGCATAATCCACTAGGACTAACACAAAGCCTTGCCCTCAAGCAGTCCAGTCTAACAAGATCCATAGCAGTTCTTTCGAGGAGACCTTGATTAATGGAAGAGGGCACAATTGCTGTTTTGGGGTGATCCCCTCAAGGGGGATCCCTGCAAAGGCTGAGGGGTGAAGCCCTCCCAAGTCTCTGTGTCTCCCTGAGGCACAGCTTACTTCAATGGTCCTCGGACCTCCTCGGCAGCCAACACCCTGCAGGGCCTATCCACAATATGTTGTTCCCCAGTGTTTAGGGTCAATTTGTCCTGGTTGGGTGAGGCGGGGACTAACCGCCACCTATGCACTATGCTTTTGTCCCTGAAATAAAAAAAAAAATTTTATGACAGCCACCAGCACATACTCCTGCACATCCCCGTAAACACATTTCACCTTCACCCAATGTGTAGAACCCAGTGCCTGCCCTTGAATGAAGCTTTGGTAAATTAAGGTCTGGTTGCAGCCTGAATCCACCAATATATGGTATGTACCCTCTTGGATACTCACATGTATCCAGTATGTCTCAGCTCAATTAGGGGTGGCATGTCAGGGATACAGCCCAATGCCCCCACCTCCATCACATTGCATTGGTCCTAGAAGTGCCACAGTTCTCCACCGCACCAACATACCAGCCTACATACTATGGGCTCTCCCAGGGTGGGAGAGCGGAATCCTGGGTTTGGGGAACTTGCTTCAGGGAAATTGATGCATGCCTTCATGGGAGAGGACAGGAGAGGGGCAGAGAAAAGGAAAAGGATGCGAGAGTGAAAGAGAGAGAAGGGGCAAGGTGCCCTGCCTGCCATAGGAAATGCTGCTAAATAGTACTCAGCCAGCTGGACCACCCGGACCACCATGCTGGGCAATGACACTGAACCCACTTTTCTATCCCTTGTGATAAAGAGATGCCTCACACTGTGTCAATGTTCTCCTCGGTGTTGCATTCCTCATCCCTCAAGTACCACTGGCAGATGTCGCAGAGCTGCAGAGTAAATGCAAATGGTCAGCTGACCCCCTACATGGTCATCATGTGGCTCCACTGCCTGTGCTGTTCTAGGGTATGGCTTATTCACTGCAGGATGGCCCATTTCAGGTTCAGACAGCAGCATGTTGGCCCCCATCAGAAGTGACAGTAACCAAACTGACCACAGTTCTTCTGGCCACCCCCATGCCTTGGCGGCTCTCTCAAACAAGCCTCTGGATCATCCTGCACCCACAACATCAGGAGCGATATGTGGGGGAGCCTATAGCCTCTGTGGCCCCCACAGAAGATGCTGCTGGGGTACCTGAGAACTTGATCAGGCCCTAAAGCACCTGCCAATTCTCCTGCTGGGCAGCACCTGGAACCCTGCTCCTGTTCCATGTGCATGGTGACGAGCACTTAATGTTGGTTTCACTGTCGGTGGACAGTGGTGAGGGCATGAATGATGTTGGAGAGTGTTGAGGAGTCCATGATGGCTCTTCAGCTTCATCTCCCAAGTTTCAGCATTAATGTAATGGACTTTAGGGGATTTGAAAGACAAAAGAGATGGAGACAGGCAGGTTACATTGACTTGTATTTTATTTTTAAATTTTGCTTTTCAGCATTTTGTTTTCTCATTTATTCTCAGGTCTCACACTGGGACACATGCCAACTTAAACACAAAAAACATATAGACAGGCACACACATAGCTCTGTGCTGGATTGTGATTCCCTCTCTCCTGACTCTCAGCTCTTTTATTTACTTCATGAATTTGGCCATTTACTGCAACACAGAGTATGTTCATTAATTAAATACAGTGCAGGTTGACTCCTTGCCACTTCCGTGACTTCACTTAATTCTATTTACAGCCAGGTGCTCAATCCCACCCCATCTCCACAAAAAGATTTCTGGAAACACTCATTAATTAAATACTAATGTTCTAATGAATGATTGAGTAGTTAGCATTGTGAACATTTTAGGAAACACATCCCAGGGAATTAAATGCTGCCATCAAGGACCCATGCAGTAACCCCAAGTGGTTAACATCTTGAAACACTTTCCTGCTTTGAAAAAGCAAAGATACAGTTGAGCCAAAGAACTACAAACCAATCACTTGCCTGCCCACAAAAAAACTTTGCACAGCTGCCATCACCAATAGAATCTAAAATCCCCTGCTGAAAAATGGCATCCTCCCAGAAGAACAAAAAGGTTCTCAAAAGTCTTCGAGGATGCAAAGACCAGCACATCATCAGCACATCAGTAAGATGAATGTGGCTTGGACAAGGAAGCTCAAGAGGAATCTAGGAATGGCTTTTATAGACTACAGTATACCCATCGACAGGGTGACACATTCCTGGATCCTCAAAGCCCTGATAAATGAGTATGCCCAATTATCACCTGGTTTGTGGAGGCATGTATGGAAGATGGGAGGAATGAAATACTACTCTTCCATCAAGGACAATGTATCAGAATGGGAAAGATTGATATCAAGCAAGAAATCTTGCAGAGTGACTCATTGTCTTCCATGTTATTCTGCTTAGCACTAACAAATATGCTGAATAGACAAGGGCTTAGATATTCAGTTGAAAAAGAGCACAGCATCAGTCATCCACTTTATATGGAAAATCTCAAGTTGTTCACCAAGATCAGTTCAAAAGTATCAAAGTATCTTCCTCACACAGGTCCTAATGACCATCAAAGCATTCAGTGATGATAATCAAGATAGAATATTGCTTGGACAAGTGTGCTACTGCACTCTTTAGGGGTGGTAAACTTGCAGAGGTCCAATATCCACCTTTTGGATGATGAGTCTGAGATCAACTAAAAGAATTAAAAGAACTAAAACATCTCAGTCATCAACAGTTTGGCAATTGTTAAAAAAATATATATGGCACATAATTTGCTTCACATCATAACATTCCACACATAAATATTTATTACACATAATTTATTGACACAAAGTTTATTCAGGCCAGAGGAGAGACAGCCTATATTTTCACAGGGCAGTGGAATAGCATTGCTGAAGGGTGGAAGTAAGTGAAGCTTAACCTGTTTCTATGAAACTGCAATTCATTTGTTATCATTCTTTTCCCTTATTTGACAGGAGATGTGACACAATGTGTCTTTTATTGTATCCATGATAATTAAAAATACAAAAAATAATTTTAAGGATCTTAAGGACATTAAGGAACATTCAAAAACTGACTTGCAGGATGAACTGTTGGAGATGCTAAGCATCCTCGGGTTGCTATGGAAACCAGGCCTCCAGTCCTCGGCATTACCTGATGCCAGCGGCCGAGGGTGGGCTCGCCATAAGCAGTGTGTGAGGAAGCGGAAGCATGGCAAATGGGCTGAGGTCCGTGCTAGGCTAACATCTAATCCCAGCCGGCCGGCCCTTCCATCCATTCTGCTCTCTAATGTCTGCTCCCTGGACAATAAACTTGACTACATCCGACTTCAGCGGACTACCCAGCGCGAGTTTAGCGATTGCTGTGTCTTTGTTCTCACAGAGACAAGGCTTATTGACGGAGTTCCAGACGCTGCCATTCAACTAGACGGGCTCACTCCGTTTTGTGCTGACAGAAAAGCAGCTCTGTCTGGAAAGACTCACGGTAGTGTCTTGTGTGTTTACATCAACATGGAATGGTGCAAGAACTCTGTGCCAGTTTCTAGTTACTCCTCATTGCTTGTAGAGTTTGTGACTGTTAGATGCAGACCAATTTATTTACCTCAGAAATTCACCACCATGCTTATCACCACCATGCTTACCACCACCAGGCTAAAGAAGCGCTCTGTGAGCTGTGCATGACTATTGGCGATTTGCAGAATACACACCCCGATGGACTGTTTATTGTTGCCGGAGATTTCAACCATGCAAATCTTCAGTCAGTGCTCCCGAAAATCCATCACTATGTGAACTTAGCAACCAGAGGGGCAAACACGCTGGATCTTGTTTACACAAACATTCCTCACGTGTACTGAGGGGAGCCCCGCCCCTACTGTGGCTACTCAGACCACATCTCTGTTATGCTAATGCAAGCATACAGACCGCTCGTCAGATGCACCAAACCAGTTCTGAAGCAGGTGAGAACCTGGCCAGCAGGAGCCATCTCTGCTCTTCAGGACTGCTTTGAGCACACTGACTGCCATATCAGGGAGGCTGCAACCAATGGTGACAACACCAACTTGGAGGAGTACACATGATCAGTGACCAGCTACATCAGCAAGTGTGTAGATGATGTCATTGCCTCCAAGACCATCATTACACGCTCCAACCAGAAGCTGTGGATGACCGCGGAGGTGCATCAGCTGCTGAGGACCCATGACTCCGCCTTCAGACCAGGTGACAAGGTGGCCCTAAGAACAGAGCGGGCCAAACTGGCTCGGGCCATCAGAGCATTAAAGTGTGCACATGGCCAGAAAATCCACAGCTAATTACAGGATAGCGGTGACACAGTGCATGTGGAGAGGCATCCAGGTCATCACTGACTACAGGATGACAACACCTGCCTGTGTCAGTGATGCCTCTCTACCAGATGCACTTAACAACTTCTTCGCATGGTTTGATGCACAGAATGATGTAACAGCAAGGAAGATCACCCCTTCCCTCAATGACCATGTGCTGCATCTGATCACAGCTGATGAATGAGAATGTGCAGACCAACTGACAGATGTTCTTACTGACATCTTCAACATCTCCCTGAGCACTGCTGTCGTTCCGAAGTGCTTCAAAGCCAGCACCATCGTTTATGTGCCAAAGAAGTCCTCAGTGTCCTGCCTCAATGACTATCATCCTATTGCACTCACATCACAATGAAGTGCTTCGAGAGGCTTGTCATAAGGTACATCAAGACCCTGCTGCCTGCCTCACTGGACCCCCTGCAGTTTGCCTATCGCTCCAACTGGTCCACAGACGATGCCATTGCCACCACCCTACACCTGGCCCTCACCCCCCTGGACAATAAGGAAACTTATGTATGAATGCTGTTCATAGACTTCAGTTCAGCATTCAACACAATAATTCCTCAGCCCTTGATTGGGAAGGTCAGCCTGCAGGGCCTGAAGACCTCTCTTTGCAACTGGATCCTGGAGTTCCTGACTGAGAAACCTCAGTCAGTCCAGATTTGGAACAGTATCTCCTTGGTGTTCACCTGCCGAAGAACCTCTCCTGGTCCCTCAACACCAACTCCATAGCCAAGATAGCCCAGCAGCATCTCTACATCCTGCGAAGGCTGAGGAAAGCCCATCTCCTGCCACCCATCCTCACCACCTTCTACAGAAGGACTATTGAGAGCATTCTGAGCAGCTGCATCACTGACTGGTATGGAAACTGCACCGTATCGGACCGCAAGACCCTACATCAAATAGTGAGAACAACTGAGAAGATCATCAAAGCCTCCATCACAGACATTCACCATACACACTGCATCGCAAAGCCACCAGCATTGTCGACGACCCCACACACCCCTCATACAAACTCTTTACCCTCCTGCCATCTGGCAAGAGATACCATAGCATTCAGGCCCTCACTGCCAGACTGTGTAACAGTTTCTTCCCCCAAGCTATCAGACTCCTGAACACTCAGGGACTGGACTGACACACTCACACACAAAGGTATACATTCTACTACCTCTGCAATTTTTTGCACATTCAATTTGGATTATCGCTGCACTGTCTTGTGATGTCTGCACTGTCTGCAGTGTTTTCATATATTTGCACACATGCACTTTATGTTGTCTTATGTTGTCTTCTGTTGCACATGTGCATTTTTGTACTTCTGTGTTGTCCTATATGTAGCACCTTGATCCTGGAGGAACATTGTCTCATTTCACTATGTACTGTATAATCTGTATATGGTTGAAATGACAATAAAAGGCACTTGAACTTGAAATTGTTTGCAAATTCAGGCATAGGCTACACAAGCAAGTTTCCCCATACATGCCCATGTTAACTTGTGAGAGAGGAATGTTCACTCTGATATAGCAGTTTATTGAAAGGCTATTAAAATATTTTGTTAATAGCACTATTAGCATCCTTCCTTAGTTCAGATTGGTATCTCTTATCTAAGGCTGTTGTTTTCTATAGATGGACTGATTTGTTTAGAAAGATCTCTTATCCCCAGTCAAAATTAACCCCAGTATATCCTTAACCCCAGTTAGTGACAGCTCAGCTGTGTGTTTAAACTAAATAACTCTTCAGCCCATTTGTGAAGTAATTATATGGCAATTATTCATGCCCTGATATGATTTGCAGTTTGTTCAGACAGTTCAATAGGGCTGGAGGACAAAGTGAGCCCACAACAAGCAAGCTAATAATGGGGTAATGTAAAAAAAATCAAGGTATGAAAAGATACTCACACATGACCTGCCATTGAAATTTTACATTGAACACCACTGTATATCACCAGTATTTTAGTAAGTTTTAGGGACTAATTTGAGAGAAACTGAGAGCAACAAACCTTCACAGACTTTTTTTGTTTGCATTTGGAGCAGGAACACTGAAGTGATGTAAGACAGCTGATGGCTAGTATTGTGACATCACTAGTTCATCCACCAGTTTTCTTATGTTGAGTGAAATCATCAAACTAGCAACATCTGGATTTAAAGTTGTCCACTTTTGTTGTCATTTCAATGAGTTGATAATTGATAATGAGTTGGAATTACTATTTCTATGACATTTCAACTTAAATCACATACTTTAAAGTACCAAGCCATGCTGTGCCTCTCCCCTGTCAGGATCCTTGTATGTCATGATGAGAGAAATGGGCCTCTCCAGATAGGGGTGTCCTCCATTACCCAACATGTAGCACAAGTAGTAGAACGTATGTAGCACAGCAATACTGATAGCTTTGTCTCAGGACATTGGAGTCATGCACAGAACCTGAGAAACCAACAAAAACATAAATAGAGCAACCTGTATGATCACACACTGCTTGTATCTGAATTGCTACAAACAGTTTCCTGTTCCTATAACACTGATGATGGGGTTCCTCCAGGAGCTTGATGCAGAAATTACAGCCATCAGTGGTTCCCATGGCCTTATGGAAGGTGCCATACCCAGCCAGCCTGGCAAAGCCATCAGCCACTTCCCTCTGCTTCTTTGTTGTGGTTGGCACCCTGATGACTTTTGACATTACTCCTGAAAGATTCTCACAGACATGGTGAACACTGGACTTCATCAGTTTTGTAATGTTTTGTTCATATATTCATTTTCTTTTTCTATTTGTCTGCAATGTCTCTTATTATATTATCTGCCACCCGGCTTGAAAAGTGCTATACAAATAAAAGTTATTATTATTATTAAACATCTCTTCAGGGATGTTCACAGCCACAAAACATATATTCTTATGTTATATATAATAACTTTTATTCCGTTCATGAGCTCTGTTGATCCAATCAATGCCCAGCTCATCAGTGCAACAGTAATAGAGTGGAGAGAGAGGGAGGGAGAAGGAGAACATGGCTCATCTGCCCATGTCCAACCTCTTTACCAAGTAAGTGACCACAGTGTTACCAAATTTGCACTTGGGTTAGTTCAAGATGAGTGAGGCAGTAGTAAACAGTTAAAAAACCTTTAATAGAGACTTAAGAAAATAATCCTTGCACATTTTAACTCTAGCTAAGACACAATTCATAAATCTTTGAAATGTGGCTGGAGCATTATCCATACCAAATGGAAGAATTCTATATTCTAAAAAGTTGTCTGGTGTTACAAACGCAGGAATTTCTGAGGTATGCCTTTAGCAGAACTTGTCACTATCCCTAAAGCAAGTCAGGTTTGGTTGACATATCTAGCAGAGCTGACCCTACCAATACAATCCTTCATCCTAGGAAGGGGAAACAAGGCCTTGTAATAGCATTGGCTTTTTAATATCATTCGCTTTCCTATAGTCAGTGTAAAAATGGACTGAATTAATAGGCTTTGGTTCCAAAATACAGGGTGAGCACTATGGTCTGATTCTGTTAACATTAAGACCGTGTTCAAACAAATAATTAACTTCCTTTTCCTATAGTGTTCTTTTTTTCAATTAGTGGCATGAGCTGGGTGAGTAGGTTGTACAGAACTTATGCATTTGTGCTGTCTCTCCCACAGACTCGATGCGTGACTGTCATCAGGAACCGCTCCCAAGGTTGAGTCAAGACATCGCAGTGATCTCTCCCTTCATCACCCAGCACTGCAATTAAGACTGCCTTTCTCAGCACTACCCACACAGAGCACCTGCACGGACACATGTTTCACTGCAGTATGGACTTTCGTTTGATCTGCACTTTATAATAAACTCACGTGGAACACGCACTTTGTCTCCAGCATAGTGTGTTATACCTAATATTTGGTTAAGTGCCCCTTAGAAAGTTTCCTTGACCAGATGCTTTTGATAGCCTTCAGCAAACTTTGGTGAGAAGTCTGGTTGGATATTTGACCACTGTTCAAGGCTGAGTTGATTTCCTGACATGGACCCAACTTTTAAGCACAGTCCACATATGCAATAGGTTTGAGGTCAGACTTGTTTTAAGCTTAATGTTAGCCTCCTTTATCTATTAAACTTTATCCATTCCACCAGCTTTGAGCTGTGTTTGGGGGTCATTGCTCTGTCAGAACAACCAATTGTGTTCAAAGCTGATGATTTCAGGTTATTCTTAAGAATTCTGAGGTTCTTTACTATTCCATCCACTTTGTTCAATGCACCAGTTCCACTGGCAGCAAATCAGCTCAATGATGCTACCACCACCAGCCTTATTAGTTGGTACAGTTGCGGTAGTCCGTACCTCTGGTCATGTGGTCAGATGAAAATTTTAATCAAGCTTGAAGGTGTCAATTATGGAGCAGGGGCTTCTTTCTTGAATGGCAGCCTCTCAGTCCATGGTGATGTAAACTCACTTGACTACAAACAGTGTTCCAGCAGCTTCCAGTTTCAAACCATCTGAACCAATTTCCTCTCAGGTAAGACTGACAGTTTGGGTCTTCTTCCAGACCTTGGCAAAGTTTCTACACCTTCTATTAACATGTACTTATCAAACAAACATTTTTTATGTTGTGAACAGAGAAGCTACCAGCTGTTGTCAATCATGATTAATAACAGGAAGTTAAGAGGCCTTGGCCAGATAAAAAACATTTTGGAACTTACAGCACAACTGAATTAATAATCTAAGTCTAATTGTATATTTTTGACCTTACATTGATTTCAGAAAACCCAAAATAAATTAAAACTTGTGCTCCAAATTCTTGTTTTTTTATTCATTAAAGATGTAGATTAAAGTATTAAAGATGATTATTAGATAAAGATGTGTATTAAAGATGATTGTTGTACAATCATTATTTCCCTGAAAAAGAACAGTTAAAAGAAGTGATTGATAGCCCAATATTGTCATGACATTCATGTCCATGATGACTGTATGTAAACTACTTACTGCAATTGTAGACAGTTTCAATGAGCTTAAATTAGATTTCATAGGGACCAGAAAGTGGATTTTAATGAAGCAGTAGCTATATCACATGCACAGTGTAAACACTCATGAAAGGAACTTATCCTTGTATGTACGTATTCCAGTACAGCAGATTTTACTGATGGTTCCTCAGAATGCAAATACTCTTGTTAAACCAAATAATATATGACAATAGAACTTGCTTCCACCCAGATGAGCTGACAATACATGAATGTGTGATAAATTCAGGATCTCACTTGGAGATACAAACTGATATACTGAATTCCACACCATATAAGTGGTTTGAGAAGGTGTCTATTTCCTCGTGAGCATTTCATGTTCACAAAAATAAGCTGCACTCTTACTAGAGTCCACACTTTTGGAATAACCTTAGTTAAACAGGATGCTAGAGACAAATCAACCTTTTGGTCCTCAACAAAGGGATTTCTTGTCTTTTTTTATTAAGTTTCAAGGTTTCAGAGGGAAGCGCCAACTCACTCAACTAAAATGATTTTGTACATTTGGAGACATTGTCATGAAAATATTAGAGACCCACCTAATCATCACCTTTATGAGCCTTAGAATGAGTCACTACACATGCAGGAAACACAGTGGAATTGTCCTTACCATCACCTCCAATTTCTCGTGTTGTTGCTCTCCTCAGGCAATGGGAGAACCTTCCCACTGGCCAAATCACTTCCCAAGATGAGGGACACCCCCCAGTATCTGTGAGTGCACTCCTACTTTAACAAACCCAGACACCAATTGAACGGTGAACATGAACGGTGTTCGTGTCTACCTGCGAAAAACATTATTGGATATAAAGAAATACTTAAAAAACCGACCTACAAGAAAGACCTATTGGAAGTGCCTTGCGTCCTCGGGTTGCTATGGAGACCAGGCCTCCAGTTTTTGGTGTGGCCTGATGCCGGCGGCCGGGGGGGGTTCGCCGAGAGTGATGTGCCGGGAGCGGTGTGCCGAGAA
>JAQQZR010001220.1:0-11733 GCA_030068235.1 Notoglanidium macrostoma | reverse complement strand
CATGCAAACTCCACACAGAAAGGCACACTGGGTGACCCGGGGATCGAACCCAGGACCTTCTTGCTGTGAGGCGACAGCGCTAACCACCGCACCACCTGACGCCGCCTGACCTTACAACTCCAAGAGGTATAATGAATAACAAGAGGACAAACATATAGTACAATATTGCGTTTTCAAAAAATCTTGTACTCAAATACAGATAATGGGGTTTAGTGTCGATTTGTAAATGTGCATCAGAGCAAATCACACAATTACACAATTTCATATCAACAAAAAAATATGCCACACACAATATTATTCTGCTTTTTGAATGTTCTTTCAGTGTTTTGTTTATTTCTTCAGAATGGAAAATTGGCTCACATATTTCAAAATAAAGCTTTAATTAAATCCAACCTACTTGGGCTTGAAAATGAATAAAAACCTAGCTATAAATAGAGTTCACATAATCCGCAGGTACAGTCTGAAAATAATTCCGTTTTCTACCTGATTGCGGCCTTAATAAGCTTAATAAAAACACAACACGATCCCAGAACTGTCTTTTTATGTGCAGCAACCTCAAACAAAATCACCTCTCTCTGTTTTCTGTCATTGGTGTCTCTTAGACTTCTTTCTCGCTGTGTGAAGAAAACGACTAGTGTGATGACGAGAGTAATTAAAGTAAACATTGTTAAACATTATTAATTGTTAAATTAAAGACAATCAGTAGGAATGAATGGACTAAATACAAGCGTCTGAATATTTACTGTACTTTTTTAGGACCTTCCTGCATCGAGGAAAACTTATTTCCTATGGGTGGGGCTGTGGAATTTGCAGCATCTAATCTTTCCATTTAGGAGGAAAGAAAGGATTAATATTGGTTCTATCCATACAATATATTTACACTTTCCATGTCCTACAACTACTTAAAATAAACTCGCAACACCTAGTTCATTTTAAATAAATACAGGTTGAATATTTATCTTGTACGGATGTGCATCTCCATCACTCAGGTCAATGCGATATACATCTCGATGTGTTGCCACTGATCCCAGACATTATATATACGTATGAAGCAACTACTAATGTGATACAATACGATTCACCCTTTTGGATGCAGTGTGATTCAACACGATGCAATACAAAAGAGTATGACGTGACTTTTATTTTGAAATCCCTTTGGCGCTATGGTGAGAGAGCCACAGGGACTTTTATTTTGAAATTTTGTTGGAGTTATGGTGACTGAGCAACCAGAGTCTCCTGTTCTGGCGCTGTATACTTGTCCGTACACGCCTCCAACTCGCTATGACTCGCATTTGAGAAATAATTAAAAAAGGAGGTCTATATATATATGTCTATATATAAAATTATTTGTCACATTTTTACATAATTAAGGCATAGTGCCTCTACTAATAGTGATATATTAAAAAATCAGATTTTACTGATGCAGAGATGTTTTTCACGGTGTGTCCTGATTTCATCCCGGGGATTTAATCGTGTTCTTAAATTTTAAATCCGCGCACCGAATCTGTGAATCTTACAATTCCAACTATACAGTATATCGTGACTTTTCTTGTGAATTATAGTTTTGTTTTTTTCCCCCTAGAAGAATTCACTATATTTTCAAAAGCAAATGGTTACTTTAACAAAGCTCTTCAGATAACTCTTCTGAATCATACAGCTAACTTAAATAGCACTAATCATTTAAATAGCATCACTAGTGGACAAGTTCAGCAGAAGCTGCAAACCATGGCTACGAATAGCTCATACTGCTTGAATGGTGCGTGAACTCACAATCTAATTTAATTCCTTTATATGCTGTAGCTATTTCGCCATTTAGCTATTAATTATTAACATTAAATGGACACTAAACATTTAAAACTAGTGTTCGTTAACGGATTAAGCTTTGTAATAGTTGTTAAAACTACTTGCTGTGGTGTAAGTAGATTAAAACATACACGTCCCATTGTGTTTATTTCATACATAATAATTAAGGACATATTCATTCAAATATCTAATTTTCATGTCATTTACTTTCCAAAAAAAAAAAAAAGTGTATTGATTTTTTACTCACTGACTATTTGGAAGTATTTACTATCTCTAATCCTGATTACTGGTCCTTTCACACATCTGAACAGTTTGCTTATACATCACCCTCTGCTCATTCAAACTACAGGCACGGGCTAATAAAGCTGCTGTTAAGAGTTAGACAAGCCATTTGAGAGTTGAAGACGCTCTTAGCAACAGAACTGAAAGATTTAAACAAAGGACAAGAAATCAGCTTATTTACTTAGCTATATGTTAGACATGATCTAGGCAAGATTGAGTTTTAAGAGGGTCAAGAAATCAGCCTTTCCAAAGTGAAGCCGTTACCTTGGCTAGTTGGCTGTGTTCATGCACTGCACTACTGATTAGGCTGTTTTCTAGAAGGAGGAATTGTTCATGTTGAACTTTGCGTAAGTGAAAAGAAAAAGACAACACAAACATTAGTTTTTACAAATTCTAGGTCAAGACCAGGACCATACAATCTTGCAATATTTAGCAAGTGCAAGTCAGTACAGAAAACATCCCAAGACTGGACTCTCGTCCTACAGCGGCCCTCATGACTATTTAGCTATTTAGAATAAATCAATTAATAACTTGCATGTTGCTTTAAATTGCACGATACCTTATATAAATATGATCAAGAGCAACTTTTGTCTCCCAATTGGCACATCTTCATCTGTAAACAAAAAATGTTATAGTTCAAGGCAACCTTTTTAATCAAGTCAAATAATTTCAGGTCATTTTTAATCCACCATAGAATTCATCTTTCTGAAATGTTACCGTATGCCGGCTTTTGTATTCCTTTGAATTTGAAAAACACTATTGGTATGGCTCATCTTTTAGATGATCAACCAGTGTCCAATTCTTTATTAGCATATCCTTGATGTGACTGTGGAGTTACAAAAAATAGAAAAGTTTCCACAAAAGCATCCGTATTTCAGAACTCTTTTTCGTCCTTTTGTCAGTGTTAGGAAATATTGTCCTGTACAGATTCATACAGAAATGATGGCTTAAAGAAATATAAGAGAGCAGGGCTTCTTGTACGGCAGCTTTAAAGTTACAGTAGGATGTTGAATAATGCAGATATGATAGAGATAAAGAGAAGAACCATAGAGAGAAGTAGACATGTTGAAAATACGGGAAGATAAGACCGGAGGTGTGCTGTCTTACTTTCAGCTAATGTCTCTCTCTCTCTCTCTCTCAACCATCATGCTGATATGAAAGAAAGCAAGAAAAAGAATTGAGGATGAATAAACCAGAATGTGTCTGGGAATCCACACTTCTACCGAAATCCGTCCACAGCTCGTCTCCAAACAGTGATAAAAGCGGAATGATGTACAGAACGGAGGATACTGCATCTGCATCTGTGGCTTCATATCCGCAATCTATTTATACGGAAACAAACAAACAAAAAAAGACAAAAGTTGAGGGAAACAATAAAACATAATTATCTGTAATCCCAGCCTTGAACTGATGTTATTCAGGCCTTCTTTGATTTGCCTGCATCACTAGTCTCAGAAAAAGAAGAAAACAAAAACAAGTCCGATCGGAAAATTTAAAAAATGATACATTCAATATGCACATTTAGAATAAGCAAAAGAAAGAAAGATCTAACTATAATTCTACATCCAGATTGCTGTATGGCTAGTTTATGACTATAGCTATTGTTAAAATCACCAACCGATAAAACTGGATTGGAATGGAACTGAAAACAAAGAAGGACTTCATTTCTTTCGGAATAAGTAAGCACCGATTTAACTTTTCAAAATGCAAACATTATACCAAGTATCACTCTACAGTTGAAGTCAGAATTTGACATGAACCTTCCATTTAAACTTAGGTTTTCCACAAATCCTGACATTTTAATCCTAGAAAACATTTCCTGTCTTAGGTCAGTTAGGATCAGTACTTTATTTTAAGAATGTGAAAGGTCAGAATAATAGTAGAGAGTGATTTATTTCAGCTCTTGTTTCTTTCATGACGTTCACAGTGGGTCAGAGGTTTATGTACTCTTTGGTAGTACTTGGTGGCATTGGCCTTAAATTGTTTAACCCGGGTCAAACGTTTTGGGTAGCCTTCCCCCACAATAAGTTGCTGGAAATTTCCTCCAGACAGAACCTCAGACCAGAAGACATTTCCCCAAAAGTAAGATCTTTTTTCCTATGAACACTTGCGAAATGTAGTCTGACTTCTTTTTTAATGGAGGTTTTGGAGCAGTGGCTTCTTCCTTGCTGAGCAGCCGCTCAGGTCATCTTGATAAGGGACTCGTCTTACTGTGGCTTTTGATACCAGCTTACTCCAGCACCTTCACATGGTCCTTTGCTGTTGTTCCGGGATTGATTTGCACTTTTTGACAGCTGCGTGGTCCCATAGTATTTATACTTGCGCACTATGGTTTGTACAGATGAATGTGTTGAATGACCCAGACTTCTGGAGGTCCCTAATGTTTTTTTTTTTTTTTCGAATTTCTTTTGATTTTCCCATGATGCCAAGCAAAAAAACACTGAGGTTGAAGGTTTTCCTTAAAATACATCTACAGGTGCACCTTGACTTCACACCAATTATCCAGTTAACCTATCAGAATCTAAGTGGCTAATTGCCTAAAGGATTGACATCGTTTTTCCGGAATTTTCCAAGCACAGTTAATTTAGTGTCTGTACACTTCTGACCCACCGAAACTGTGATATAGTTCATTAAAAAATGAAATAATCTGTCTGTAAACAATTGTTGGAAAACTGTATTGTGGCATGGACAAATTAGATGTCCTAAACAATAGTTTGCTAATATAAAATCTGTGGAGTGTTTAAAAATTAGTTTTAATTACCTCAACTTGTGTGTGTAAACTTCTGACTTCAACTGTATACACAGTTAATGGAATAACAAAATGTTAAAAGAAAATGCTCGAATTAAGCATGCGGATGCTAAACAATGATCCGCTGTGCTGACCCCTAAAACAGAAGCCAACGGGATGATGGATGGACTGGAGTCTCTAAATAAAAACTGATTTTTTTCCCTCTAATTTGGGAAACAAGGGTGTTTCTTTGACCCATGTTTGAGAATTGGTGTTGTTCTGACTCAGTAATATTAAATGCCTTCCAGGCAAAGTAACAAAGGAGTTCTGTTTTAAATAGAAGGACCATTTCGGGGGAAATCAGCAAAAGTGGATACACTGATTTGTGGATATTTAAAGCCTAGGAAACAGTTTTAAAAAATAACCAATTTTTTTTTTTTTTTCCCTCATGACCAAAACATATACATGGTTTTGGGTTGCATGATTATTCATTTTCACAAGTTGGCTAATTTAATTCAGGACATCACACCATATTTTATTTTTTTTTTTACCTTATATTATTCATATATAATGGAAAAATCATACCAACCACACTTCAATTAACAGACATAAACACGCTACAAATGGCATTTCCAGCCTCTACGCACATTAACAGCTTGGGGGTAGAAAAATCTAAACGGTGGTAACAGTTAGGAATAATAATAATAATAAAAAAATGAAAACTGTCTTGTATGGTCAGGGATGGGAGAATACTCTTTCAAGTGTAGTGTGATTACCGGGTCCTTTAACATTCCATATGCTGAGCGGAACAATTATGCTTGCAGTTCTATCAGCTGACTCATTAGACTTAATGGAAGTCCTTCAATCCTACAGCGGATAAAGATAAAATTGATAGCCGTAGCATTATAAATAACACTGAGGTATTTTGAGACATGCCGTAGCGTAACATCACTGCCGTAAACCCAAGGAAAAATAGTTCCTACAGTGAGCACAGGCTCAGCAAAACTAGCCAACTGAAGATTAGTCAAACATTGTGGAACCTGACATGGTCTTCTTATGCCATAGCAATGACTACATATAGAGTAATAGCACATCACTCCGTTTACATCATCAGAAATTCTAAAATGTATGGACATGAACATGCAACGCTCCCAAATCCTCCTCTCATCTCAACAAGGCTAATATCACAATCGTTAGCTATCTTATCTAAGCAGATAGCCAACAGCTAGTAAACTTGTTTTTAGTTAGACACTAGTGAGATTTCAGTCACTAACGCTTGATTAGATCTTTCAGCTGGGTTGATGGAGGGATTTGGAGCTGCTGGACATGAAGTCTGTGGCCTTCTGCATCTTTTGGTAAAAATATTGAAAGCTTACTTGATGTCCAAAACTGAAACAAGCTTTTTTCAAGCTTTGTACATTGCTTCCCCGGTCTAGGATAACAGTCAGTTGCTGACAGACCTGATAGAAAAATTGTTTTTCAGTGTGGTTGATGTGAACCCTGATAATGAAGGGTCTTGATGGCTGTCCACACTCAAGCTGAAGAGTAAGCACTTAGCAAGAAGGGTTTGTGTTGCTGGTCAAGCAGCTCTTGAGGAAGATTTAAGAGGTCAGACATTTGCAATTCCTTCCAGTCTCATATTGTTTCTCTGAAAAGAGATCTACTCTTGAGGGTTTTCCGTTTAAGACTAGAGTTTAGAGACTCATCAACAGTCATCTTTTTATTCATTTCTAAACCACGTCTTTTTGTCATCTTTAAGGTATAGGTCTGCAAAGCTGATACTGATCAAGTCAGCTTCGTTTTGACTAACATCAGCCATGTTGGCACAGATGGGAGCGATGCATCCTCACAGCACCAGGATCTCCATTTTGACCCTGAGCTCTGGTTACTGTTTGTGTGGACTTTCACATGTTTTTCCCATTCCTATATGGGTTTTCTTCATGCTATCTGGTTTCCTCCCACCTTTTACCCATTGTCCATAGGTGTGAATGAGGCTTATTACACTGCAGGGTGTATTCCCACATCACGTCTAGCTTTCCTGGGATAGTCCACCATGACCCTGACCAGGAAAAAGTCATTCTGAGATTTCAGTCAACAGCCAGGTCTGTCTTTTAGTGCCTGAAGTTGGCATCTAATTTTAAAACTCAACCAAGGTGTTCTTTGATAGCTTAAACAACATAAAACAGTCCAAGGCTTACTCACACTCTTTAGTCCAATCTGAAAGTTCATTCACCTATAATCGCAGCTCACAAATAACTTGTTTAGTGTAGCTTTCCGTCATCTATTTTGCCTCCTATTGATGTGGAGAAGTCAAGGAAAAAGAAGTGAGCGCAATGGTACTCATTGGAAGGGAGTTCTTGGAAATGGAGCAGGTGTACGCACTTCCAATTACAACTATTCTATTAGATCGCGTGGTCTCTATTCAGAACTGTTGTGGTACAAAAAGTTGGAAAACTTCAGTTGACATTCAGTTACCTACTGCAAAAAGCTGGACCTGTAAATGCATGTGGTAACACCATAAACCTTTCCTACTGTATGAATTATCAATATTTTTACCACGGTCCAGTTTTACTTGTTAGAAGGTGTTGATTCATTTTCTACAACAGCATGTCCGAGAATAGTGTGTTACTTTACTCCAGTGAACATAGGGACTTGTATGATGGACACAATCATGAGTATAGCAGTCATGCATATAGTGTATAGTGTATATGTGCATATATGAGCTGTGTATAGAATGTGAACAGTGTACAGTTTTCCTTCCTCCCTTTCTTTTGTCCAATTCCACGATATTTCCACAGTTGATCAACTACCTGCAAATATAACCAAAAGTCTTTAAAAACTGTTGAGAAAGTTGTTTTTCGTTCAATTTAATGAACACAAGGAATAGACTGATTGATTTCTCTTGCAACAGGCTACTTGGATGCCTGAATCAGTCAGACTGAACACAAATATTATTTTCTTCGTGAAAAAGCCAATTACCTTAACTGAGGAAGGATGCGGCATTGCAAAAATGGAATTCACTCCTGGCAGGAGATTCATCTAGGTGAACTTTAACACCAGTACACAATTCACAGGAACAAGAGTCAATAAAAGACTTTTTAGTTAGAAGACTAATAGAAGACTTTTTAAAGAAAAAAAAAAACAGAAAAAGAAGAATAATAATCATTATGTGGTGATTAACTTTATGCTATCTCTCATACTTCTTGTTTTTCACCACCTGCTGATTGAGTTATCTTTTATACGTGAGACATATTTCGGGGTAAATTAGAAGTTTTGATAACTCTTTCTTGAGAAACAAGAGCTGTATGGATTAATGTGAATCACTGCTTCTCATTCAAACATTCTTCTCAAATAACTACAATTTATCCTTCACATTTCATATGAAAGAAAACAGCTTCATGCCCTACACCATTACTATTTTTTGCTTTGAAGAATCAAACCAAAGCTGAAAAACACAAAATATGTCATCAGTCTTGTTTAGCTTATGTTTAGCTTATAAAATATTCCATCCATCCATCCATCCATCCATCCATCTGCTGCTTACACCCTTCTAGTGTTCAATGCAAGGAAATGTATTTCTTTAGAGATGGATCACAGAGGAAGAATGGAAGGGAGATGAAACTTATAAAGATAATCTGTATTTCTAAAGATTATTGGTAAAAGCACAATGCTTATGTCGACCGTGAAAGCCAATTAGACACTGATCTCTCTCTATGTATGCAAAAGGTTGCCTGATTACGCAAATTCTCTCTTCAAAATATGTTTAATGAGCTCTCCCACTTTCATTTAAGTTCAATATGGTGTTAAATTAGCTAAATTTGATTCTTGTTAATTCTACAATCACATTAATGGCAGCATAGTCATGCAACCGAAATTAAGGAAATGGCCTGTTAGCTATTCGTTTTTTTCACACCTAACGCCGTTACCTTCCAACGCTAACTTCCTGTGCGTGCGGTCTTTCCGAAATCTGCCACAAAAGTTCATGTTTTTTTCATGGTCAAGGCAAATTCAGGACACAAAAATACCAGAAGGAGGAGTTTTCCGAACACATCGGAGATCACAGAGGTTCCCGTAGGAACGAATGGTTGCCTCGCATAAGTATACAGGGTGAAACAGGCTGTTATTCATTAATATTCATGAAAAAGCTGGAGCCAATACTAGGTGGGGTGAGAGGTGGGGTATATCCTGGGCAGGTCACCATTCTACCACACGGCTACCACTGAGACAAACAACCATTCACACTCACTACTTTGGGCAATTTAGAGTAGCCAGTTAGTCTAATCTTTGGACTGATGAAGGAAACAGACACAGGAGAACATGCAAACTCCAGACAGAAAGGTCCAAATCAGCCAGAACCCAGAACGTTCATACTGTGAGGCAACAGTGCTAACCACTGCATCACCTATTTGTACAATATGCTGAACGACAGAAGACCCAATCTGTGATCCCACAGCTTGTCATTCTTCATTGCCAAGTAATTAAATACCTGTACTCTATTCGGGCACCCTCTTGCCAGTATACCAAGTGTGGTGCTTAAAAAAAAACAAAAAACAATAGATACATTATGTGCAAACCATTGACTAGCAAATCTAATCACGGAATTATCCTGATAATTGCTATACACCATATGGTACAGCACAGCAGACTTCAATAACTGTAATGAGCTTAGACCAGGGAGAAGGACTAAATGTAATGAACTGAGGAATGATACAATACACAGGAAAATATGCAAATAACAGAAGCGTGAACACAAACTGGCAAAAGAAGCCTAGTAAACAAACAAAATGTTAAGCTGAGCTATGCTAATAACAAGCAAAGACAAAAATAAGAGCGCAAACCAAGACTGCGAGAAGCGGGTAAATATACAGTCCCAAAATGAGCTGGGAAATAAACCGCAGGCGTTAATAATCAGGGCGAAAGGGTGAAGAAATGTCATGATTATCTTAAGTTATTTTCTCTTTTGTTTATTGTGTTGACTTGGTGATGAATTATTGCAATTTTAATAATAAAATTTCATGATTTTCTTTTTCTTATTCACTCACAGGAATATATACAGTATATAAGCCTATTTTGTTCTTACCAACATTTAGCAGCCACCATTTTCTATTTAGGCACGATCCCAAATTTCCTATTCACTGTGCATACTTCCCACTGCAGAATATACATGAAAAATTATTATTTAGACATTCAGCCACAGAAAATTTGTTTCGTTTTGATGTTATATGACACAGTTATATGAAACATCTCTCTATTTTCACTTAAATTAAAAATAATGGCTCACTTGGCTTTGTTTGGGGTACACTTGTATCCTTTAAACCCAACTTGCTATATCTGGTGCTTGTAATAAATAGTACCGTGCACATTATACAGTATATTCATTGCAATTTTAGTAATCGAGCTCAAAACGTGTCACAACAAAATCTCCAGAATGGAAATAAGGAGTGAGCAGCTAATGTCTCTGCTAATGTGCTCTAGATAATACACTATTTTAAAGCAAAAGAACGAAGAAACTAGTATATTAGTTGTAGCAAGTAGGCTGTTAGAAAAGCAATAAGTAGTGCTAATTTAAATATCTCTAACATCTATAGCGCCTAGCAGGGCACTTTATATTCATCCACGATCCCCTGCAGCAGTTCCCTTAGGAGAAAACAGACTGGATAGTGACATTCAGAGCAGTCCATGATGAACATATTAACAAATATATCATAATAATCACAGTACAGTTTCTTTCTCTCATCCAAAGCAGCCACTAATGTTTTTATGTGTCGTTTAAAATGATGAGAACACAAATAATGCTGTGTGTTTGCTAATTAGCTTTGTGTTGCTAATTAGCATTAAAAGCATTTAAATATGTCATAGCTGCGAGACTAATTGAACTTGGAAGGATGGGACTTTCAAGGGAGTGTTCAAATGAGAAGTGCCATGTTACGTCAGTAACGTTTTTTACAAATCGGTTTGAGTAAATTCTTAAAAATCTTAACCCCTTAAATTGACACAGTGAATTAAGAGCTGAATTTCCACTCACGTAAAAGTATGTAATTTCATAGGTTTAAGTTAAACTGATTAAATTGAAATATGCACATTTACAAACTTAATTTATTGTAGTGACATGGACATTATATGAATGTAAACGCTACATGAGGCCCTAATTACTTTTTAGAGTGTAAGACTGCAAAAGAAACTCAGTGATGTTCACTGGTGGAAAAGAAAAGATGCACAACGATCTTTCATTCGCTGGGTTTAACTTTTATTAAATCGCCGACTTGATTCATTATACTGCTTTGCTATTAGTAGTGGCTAGAATAACTGCGATGACTAACAATGGCTAGCTTAGTAGCAACGCTGATACCGTAAACGATCAGCGTTTCTGATCATGCCCCACAGCTCATTATTGAAAGTGTGTAGTGTTTCCAGCTGCTCACTTGGTTAAACGAACCCTTACGGGCTCACCAAAGGTAGACTGCTAGGAGAAGTACTGACCTTTACACAGCAGGTACAAAAAGATATTTGGAATGCATCGGAAAGAGCTATAATTGTCATAGTTTAATACATGCTTGGAAAGGGAGTGAACGTTGGAGTGAATCCTACATGATCATTCAGTGACCGCTGTATCCTGGTCTGGACGCAGATCAGTGCGGTGGATCAAGGAGCAAAGTCGGAAAATTCACACTGGGTGGGAGACCAATCTATCGCATACACATACACTCACACATTCAAAGAGCTGGGTTGTAACAATGGATATCCTGTTATAAATGTTCTGCAAACTGGAGAAAAGTCATAAACACTATGCGACATATTGGGACTATTTTTTCAGCCGTCTTTTTCCAGTACCTTTGTTACTTCTCATACAGGGAGTGCAGAATTATTAGGCAAGTTGTATTTTTGAGGAATAATTTTATTATTGAACAACAACCATGGTC
>JAQQZR010001219.1:0-11736 GCA_030068235.1 Notoglanidium macrostoma | reverse complement strand
GATTTTAAAGACAAAAAAGCACGGTTTCGGATCCGGAGGGGCCGCTGCGTGCATACGGTCGCGCCGCACACGTCACATATAAAGTAAGCCTATCATTTAAAGCACGACAAAAACATATCCACTTTCTCTTGAGATGTCAAGATAGCCTGCTAGCTAGCTAATATTCAACTCTTCGGTCAGGTTTTATTCAACTTGTGATGAAACAACGGTCACAACGTGTGTTGACGTCTCCTGTGTGTAACCATTATTTCTACATTTTGGCTCCACTACATTTTGTTCCACCTTTTACAAACAAAAAATAAAATAAAAATTTGCGATCTAGCTCATGCCCTTTACACTCCCATTCCCTGCGCCTCTCCTGCAGTACTCTTGCACCTCCCGGACAGGAGCTTGCCACTTTGGGAACCACTGGCTTAAGCGAACGAGTCCAAGCTCATCGTTTAACTCTTCTTTAAACAATTCATTAATCGTACTACCTCTTAAATCCAGTCTGTTTCTGAAATTAAGAACATTAAGTGTATTAGCAAAATACAAGGCTAGGCTTCCAGTGTCTGAAATTGTAGCTGCTGGTTTTCTCCAGTTTTTAAATTGAACAAGAAGACCAACGACTGATGCATCATGTACGTCCCTGTATATTACCACTGGTGTCCACAGAAGTTCTTGATATACTCAACACCTGGTGTGAAGGGAAAAGAGAGGAAGGAAAGATTAGCCGTGTCTACCTGCCTGTTTGTCTGACCATGTGATACATGTTCCTAATAATGGCTTTCAGGCTCAGGAAAAAAAACATTGCACAAGTCGATTAAGCTGAAGGTTATCGATATAAATATCAGCAGAAACAATGTGAACCCTTGGGATCTAACACCGTAAAAACCGACCTGATTTGTAAAGATTTTTTTTTTTTACTTCAGAGCACGAAGACCCCTTGACAAAAATATATAAATATAATAAAATCCCATAAACGTGGTAACCAGATATTAAATTTGAAGGCATGTTCTACACCACAGTAATTGACATAAATCCTTTAGAGAGCTTTGAGTAAGAGAAGACACAATGTTAAAATAGTCGGACTAACCAAAGCAGAATGCTGATAATAGCCATAGCTCATTTCTGCTCTGTAGATTTTTACAGAGTATTATTATAATATATTTATATTCACAGACACTCTCATCCAGACAGACCTTGCACAGGATACATCTAAAATGATTTATGTCCATTAAAGCCATAATGTAGTCTCATTTACGTAAAGAAAAGAATCTTCTAGCATGTGAATGTACTGGGTAAGAGGCTGTATAACGTTTTAGCCGCCATAATTACAGATCACTGCTGGCCAGGGAACAGCCTGAAGAAGTGAATCTCAACACCACGGATGTAGTTCAGATCTGACAGTGCAGCTCGTCCACCACCGGGGGACAAGGACACTATGACGGTGAGATTTTACCTTGTGGGCATGTTTAAATCTTAAAGGACATGACAAGCATCCTGAAACCAAAGATCCGAGTTACTCCAGCAAAACCTTCTGCAGCAACTCCCACAAATCTGCCCACAAACACATCCATCACAGTGTCTAATCCAGTCCTTCAAACATGGACAGTGTGAGCAGACTGACTCAGCTTTATGAAGGTCAGCCTTAGACGGAGCCTATTCAATTTCCTCACTCCCAACCGGGGCATTAATGTCCATTCTGTAGCTTACTACACAAGAAAACTCCAAAATAAATAAAGCGAGACACCTTTACGTGTCAACTTGTAATCATGAGGATGCCAGGAAGACCTCATGGTTCTTAGATGAATTAAATGAAGACAACGTTTGGTGCCATGATGCTTTTTCTGCTGTGTTGAGAGACAAGCATGACAGGGAGATCCTTTTAGAGCAAATCACTCTGTCTGGAGTGCATCCTAAAGACTCAGCCAGCTCAACAGAGCAGACAGGAGGAGAAGGAGGAGGAGGATAGAGGAGGAAGATCAGGATTGAAAAAAAGAAAAAGAAAAAAGAAGGAAATAAAGATCATAACATGAATGACAAAGGCATTGAGTAGTACACTGCAGGATCAGGCAGTGCTAGCAGAATCGGAGGCCAGGCACCTCAAACTGTAAGGACACCAATTTGAGAAGATGGGTTGGGGGGGGAATGATACAATCCGGGTGTATCCCATTTCTGCTTACAGAGGGTGTAAGTGGGGGAGAAAGATGTGTGTGTGTGTGAGAGAGAGAGAGAGAGAGAGAGAGAGAGAGAGAGAGAGAGAGAGAGAGAGAGAAAATAGAGAAAGGAAACAGAAGCCATGAAGCGGCAAGGCAAAGAGGCTAAATGTAGTGTTACAGTGTCGAGCATTATCTTAAAACGGCCAATTTTGCAGGCTGGGGTGAAAGGATAAAAAAAAAAAAAAAAAAAAAAGAAAAAAACAAAAAAACAAAAAAAAGGGCCAACCAAGGAAACAAAAATGAAAGCAAGGCGACAAGGTCCACAAAAGACACAAGGTGTAGTTAAAGTACAGTGCCATTAGACAAAGAAAAGCCTGCTGCTTGGAAAGAGATCAGTATTTATGAGTGTTGCCAACTAACTCCTTCAGAGAGCCCAGGACAAAGGCACGTAGGAGGAAGAGAGAATTCTTTTACAGTCAGTGCTCGGTAATGTGCTAACACGGTGCAGCACGCCCTTTATAAACAGTGACTGCAGATAAGCACGGACATTAGCTTTAGTTGGAACAAATTCGTATGCACGAACAATGAGGCTTCCTCATGTCCTTTAACAAAAAAGAGCACACTCATCAGTCTCTTCATGGACCCGTCAGAACTTCCAAGTTTCTGTGTCAGCTGCTGCTGCTCGCACGCAGCCTGTGGCACCTCAACGACCCACCGGGTTCTGCTGGTGCAAGGCGGATACCTACGAAAACCTGGACTAGCATCACCGTGCAAGTCTAACAGTCTTAGCTGTGTAAGTGTTCGCATGTGTGCTCACGCACCTAGCATCATGAGAAAAATAAACAAATACGAACAAGTGTGCAGCCACAAAGAAAACCGCCGGATAAAGAGTGACTTGAGGGCGTCAAAGTGCCACAGGACAGGTTGGGGAACTCCCTGCACTGCAGAAATTAGCCTTAAACTAGTTTGACAGGAGTCCTGAATGGAGAATCAATCAGCTACGACAAACATTCTTGTTTTTCATTGAACTGGAAATGGTTTTATGCGTCCATCCCGGACACCTCAAATCAAATGTAATTAAAATCAGATCACGTTCCTGACTTGTCTGTAATTCAAAATCACTAGCTTTTTAAAAATCCTATAAATCCCATCCTCTTTCTTCTCCCTCTCCATGTTCCTCATAGCTCTTGTGTAAGGTAGCATTGCCCCAGCTGTCTTTTAGGCATATGCTCAGGTATTAATCTGGCACTGGTATCATCCAGGACACAGTATCCAAAAGGCATTCGGCTCCCTCTGCCAACTAGTACCAGCACTGAGACACACGACCACCAGCAGCAAGCCGGCTCCACGCTGACCGAGTCAAGTGCACACTACATGCGGCTCATAAACATAACGAAAGCCTAGACCAACACTGCAGAGCCTCAGCTTATCCTGCTCCATTTAGTTTCATCACCACTGAGAACACATTGAGCACAAAGCAGAGGCCTGCAGCTCCTAGACAAAACAAAACAAAAAAAAAAAAAGTCTCACGGCTCTCAGGAGAACGGGCCATGCAATTTCTCTCGAACACAAACTGAGACATTAAAAGCACATCACCATTAACTTTTATGCTGGATCTGCTGTTTGAATGTGTTTCTAAGCTCTGCTCCACCGCTCGCCGGCAAGGACTCCTGAATCGGACACATCATGTTCAGCCATGGCAGCACTGCGCACAGCAAAATGCAAGGAGAAACCGATGGAGGATCATGCAGGGCTTCATCAGGTGAACACATACCATGAAACGCTCACAATTGTGGACTAGCATGAAAGTAATACTTAACGTAACATAAAATAGAGTCAAATAAGATTACACCAGATTGCCTGGACTGAGCCGGTGTGCTGCGTTTAAATTTGTATGTGTTCTACAGTCAGTACAGTCTGTGGGAATGATGAATCTAACCACGTCAGGCTTAATAAAATATAGCCAGCATAATTATGGCTGTATACAGGATCTCTGAGGATGACCGTTATTAGGGTTTTTTTCAATATCAAGGAAGCAAAAATAAATAAATAAATAAATAAATAAATAAGAAAACAACTCTTGGCAAGTAATCTTCTTATTAAAAAAAAAAAAAAAAACATTTAAGTACATGAGCGATGGTGATGTCTGGTAAAGGGAGCTTTCCTCCAGGTTATATTAATACTACATGTAATATTCAGTTCAGAAATGTGTTTATGCTGTAAATGCATTTTGTAGTGCAACACGTTAAGTAAGGAAATCATGAAGTTTAGGATTACTTTCCTAAAACTAGCAGTCCAAAAGTGTTGTATTCCACATCGGTCACAATTGTTTGCTAACCATTAGCGTTTTGTTTTTTGTTTTTTTAAGTAATGTGCACCACATCGTGCTTTTTTAACCATTTCTAGCTGTTATGTTATGTTGTGGAATGTCCACAAGACAAATTAGTACTAGGTATGATTTACAATACAGTAACTATAAACATGCTTTCCCTCACTAGTTTTTTCCCCTCTTGAAATTAATAAAAACAAACACACAAATGCAGCTGGCAACGAGAAACCAGAAAGAGTCACACTACAAAGCTTCATCTTTACAAGCCTGTGATTTGAATGACACGCAAAAATACCGTCAAAACAGCACTGCTACAGAAAATCCATCCACAACTTCTGACCAATCAGATTCAAGAATTCAATAGTGTTGCATTTAGTAAGATATTAAAGTTTTAGATTTAACCAGATTTAGTTATAAATTGCACTTGGCCAGTACACTGCATCGATCCTTTGTGTCTTTCCATTATGCAAAAAAAAAAAAAAAAGGGTCTGTAAGTACCAGAGCATCAGAGAGCTGCCAAACAGATCAGTATCTCTACAAGCTTAGTGGTTAGTATAACTACAGAGCTTCATTCCGGTGATTACTGTATGATTACACATATCAGACATGGGAGGGAGTGCAGGAGGAAAAGGAAGGGACAGAGCAGACAGGGGCATGGAACAGGGTCAGATGCAGAAAGGAGAATGATGGACAGAGGAACGGAGCAAAGTGCACACAGTGGCACACGAACACAAAACCCTGGCAGATGTGATGAAAGCTCTACATATGTTCTCTCGAGTCTGCTTCTCTGCTCCTAGCGCTTGCTACAAGCTAATGCACACATGTGAAATGAAGCCAAATCTCATGCTTAATCTGTTCAAACATGGAATGAAATGAGGTGTGCTGTGAGGAAAGAGCCTTGGGAGAGGGGCATTATGGGTGCATCTTGTTCTCAGTCAAGGTTACTACAGTGCTAATTAAAGCACAGCTCACTGGCAAAATCCATTCACCTGAAATAGTTAAACCATTAAAAGACACAAGGTAAAGAACAATCCAGAAAAGAAAAAAAAAGAAAAAAATTCTTAGCTTTTTTGAAGCAAATCTTCTGAGAAAGTTTTTAGATGATTAGTGTTAGTGTAAGCATTGGTTTGTATTCTCTATACCGTTCAGAAGAATTGCAATCCTAACTGAAATGTTAACAATAATCACCATGGAGATAAAACATCCCCTAATACTTTTTCTACCTTACTAGTTACTGGGATCACTGGAACAAGGCGGGCCATCACAGGCCACCGTGCACACACGCAGTCACACCTAACGGTAATCCATCCATGTTTTTGGGAGGTGGGAAGAAGTTATCATATGTAATTCCAGTGTACAAAAGTATTTAAGGTAAGCTAAATTGAATGCTAAGGGTTAGGGTTTAGGATTAGTTGAAAAGGCAAAAAAAATGCAAACGTGAAAGTAAAGCGTAGTACAAACATTTCCAGAAAAACAGAATATTAAAGTCCTCCAACAGCTGTGTAAGCAAATAGGTTCTAAGGCTGCAGGAGGTGAAAGCAAGTGGAAGTCTGAAACGGCCATTCATGGCTTTTGTCAAAACAGAACGTTCATCCCATGGGTCTACAGAGTTCTGAGAGTGTAGACCCACCTGTCTACTGCAATAGTAAAATGCTTTGTGTGTAGATACTTAGTTAGAGAAGCTTAACAACATAGCAAGAAAAGAACATGTTTTTTTCAAGTTTGTGGATGAAAAAGTTCATTCAGTGTTGCTTGGCTTATAAATCGCCATCAGCTACTAGTTAATGTACCAAATAATGTTTGCTCGGGCTGATAACTCTAGCTAGCTTGTACCAGACGTCAGGTCAGTCTGTGACACTTTAACCAAACATTATCATGAACATTTGCTTAACATGTCATTGTGTATAAAGGATATCTGGAGGCATTATCGAGGCGCTCGTTCACATGCATAGGACATTAAACTAATTTGCGATTAATAAACAGGCCAACATTTTCTGGGCTTTTACTTGCATTAACTGCGTGTACAGTGCCGTGAAAAAGAGTTCCCACCCTGTCTGAGCTGCTGAAGTTGTGAGCATTTTTCACATTACATTTAGTCTGATTTCATGGTGGTTTGTAGTAAGAAACAGATAGAGGCTAGCAGGAAAATCGACACTTTGGTACTTCTTTCATGTCTTCATGTTGTGCAAGGTATCAATTATGCAATCTTCGGGTGTGGAAAAAGTCCAAAGGTCCAGACAGCGATTCAAAGCACACAGGTTACCTAGACAAAGTTCAGACCTAAACCCTATTGCAGCGTTTTTGCAGGACCTGAAATATGCAGTTCATGCTCGAAGACCTACAAATGTCACGGAGCTGAAGCCGTTCTGCAAGGAAGAGCGGGCCAAAATTCCTCCAACCAACAACTACAGAAAGTGTTTGGATGCAGTTTGGTTGCTGAATATTTTTTCTTAATAAATACATAAAATATCAATCACATTGTGTTTTTATTCCCTATGAGTCCCTTTTATGCATTATTAGGTCTTGGTTTAAGATGTAGTTTCATTCGGTGTTTGAAATGTGCATAAACAGAAGAATTCAGACAGGGGGGGAAAATGCTTTCATGTCACTGTGCATGCGATTCACACATTTGATATGAACAATATGGAAATTGTACATTTCTGAATTAGAGTCTGGTACTGAAATATAACAGCATTCATACTGGGTCAATGCAGATGAATACAAGTTCTAAGCATTTTCTTTGTATGTAGGCATTAAATCATCTGCAAATGTTTTCCACTTGCACCTGCTTTTCACTCCTTTGATATTATGACATGTTGATGTCCATGACATACAAACAATGAAGAGAGTTAAGGTCCCCTTGTAAGCAGCAGATGGCCCTGCTGTGAGGCTTCCACTGCAACAGGGCAAGATGGACCATGCCCTACAGGACACTTCTGTTTATTTGTGTGCGTGTGTGTTTGTGCATCCACACATGTGAGACCCTGAGTGGTCAACATCCCATGGTGAATGGCAGATGTCCCTTCTGTGACCTACACAAAACTGAAGGGGGGGGCTCATTCTAACCTGATCAACATTCCCTCCTCCTACACCTGTATGCGTCATATCAGCGGTGTTGTGCTGCTCAGACAGATGGCTTTTCAGTAGCCTCTCACCCCATGTCTTTACAACTCGAATCTCTTCATGACTCTGCAGATATCTGGGCCATAATAAGGAGAGATTTAAAAGCCTGCTTTACACTTTTCCCAGGTTTACAAGCCAACAAAATCTCTTCAGGACTACACTGTGTGTGTGCACACAGTGGGCATGCAAGTGAGATTTAGTGTCAGTATCTCCACAGCAGTTTGGTTTGTGTGATGTTACCACAACCTCATACTTTCAGAGCATGACAAGCAGCTAACATTAGAATGCTGACCAAGTTTTCAGTCGCCTTGCTTGTGCCTTAAGTAGACAATCTTAAACTGCACTCTAAAAGTCCTTACTTAAAATTGGGTATCGTTTGAATTTGATCGATTCCGGTTCTTGTCGATTCCCCGTTTCAGTAGGTCCAAACTTTAGATAAACCATAACTTTTGACTTTTTGCGACTTTACTTAAAGCATACTGACTGCATTATTGCATTGAAGAGTTTTTGTATCTGAAAATATAAACAAGTGTAATGGAAATTAATATTACAGCTATGGAAAAAATTAAGAGACCACTTTTAAGGGTGGACATTGTTTAAAAAAAAAAAAAAAAAAACCTCTAAAACACCTTTGTTTTGAAATTCTATTTGGAGGTACAGCTAGCGAGCCACTGTCCTTGAAATTCGGTTGCCGCTATGGCAAGCTAGCCACAGGGACTTTTATTTTGAAATCCGCTCGGCGCCACTGCGACTCGGGTACAGAGAGACGTCACCATGGCAGACTCTCCACTTCTCAGGTGGTACTCTTTTAGATAACTTGCAGATGTGTAGCCTTGTAAATTGACAATGTAATTTTTTAATAAAGGGTTATCACAGAATCAATAAGCAGAACCAAAATTCGATTTTTTTACAGGTACCTGGCACTTGGCATTTTGGATTCAGCTCTAATATGGAACCGAGTTTCAGTTCCCAACCTCGTTTAAGAGGACACTATTTGCATCTTATTTACTGAACTAGTACTTCCCATATAACACATGTACACTATGGGAAGTACTGCTTTCACCTGGTACCTTGTCCTCTTAGAAAGAATTTCACATGTTAGATAAATATTTTTTTTTTTTTTTTTTTGTAGATTTGCCCATTGACAGCTGCACACATCACTACACACACACACTACTCTCACCTCTCTGATCTTGTCCCGTTTCTCTTTAACATCGGCGTCTCCAGGGTCTCCATCGTTGATGCCCACCAGTTTGGGCATGGGCACTGGAGGCAGAGGCTTTGGCCCATCCTTCTTTTTCAGGTCCTTTACCACCTTAGACTTTTCTGTCTGGATCTCTGCCCTCAGTTCATCTTTGGACTTGCGAAGTTTCTCCTTGGCCTCTTGCAGTGCGCGTTCATGGTCTGCCCGGATTTTACTGCGGAGGCTCTCCTCCTCTTCCCTACAAGGGCACAAGCACAGCAAGACACAGAGATGAGTGAAGGTCGGCATCATTTACACATTCGCCATCTTAAAATGTGACCTTATGACGAGATGTTCACAAAAAACAAATGCTGTCGTTTACTGGGGTTAAATATTCTTCATCTTATCAAGGCGTTGCCAAAAGAGAGCCGAAGCATACAATGTTATTCCTTCTAGCCAATAAATATCTAAGAAATCCCATAAATACATATGGACACAGTGTCTCATTGGGGACAGCACTTAAGTTAAGTACATCAAATGAGGAGCAACAGACAAAGAAATACAAGAAACGAGGAGTACGCGTGTCTACAGAGACAAGGTCTGGTGCATAAAATGGCAGAGAAAAAGATAAACATTGCTCATTTCATGCATTGCCTCAAGCTATAGGTCAACACCAGGCAGGTGAAATACTGAAAACAGACACTGTTAATAGTGAGCAATGGTCATTATAATCATTAGTGAGCTGTGCCTTTTAGATTAAGGCCATGGCTATCAATCCACACGGACCCTTGATCAGGATGAACCGGTCACTGCAGATATGTGATCTTAAGACCTATTTTTTTTTTTTTTTTTTTTTTATTATTTATTTACATTTTAATGTACAGGTGGCCCAGATCAGGGGTGACCAAGCTTATCCAAGATCACTGGTGTGACTCCAACCAACAAGGAAGATAAGGAGCGCTTTCTAACAATGGGTGTGAGCAAGGACAACACCAAGTCAACATGCAAAACTACACACAGATAGTAACCTGAGCTCAGGATCAAGCTAGGAACCCTGGAGCTGTCAGCGCATCATATACTGCAGGCTTTGACCACATCAAATAAAAAGAGGATCAACTCAGAAAACATTTCACACACCAGGTAGACGGCTGATTCTGATTGTTAAATCAAGCTACATAAGATCCGTCAAAACAACCAAACACCAAATCCATGATGGTCCAGCTGCCCTCTGCCATTGCAGCACTGTTTTGATGTCGTGCTTGGAGGCAGTACATGAAATGCACGATTGCATCAATCATAAAGAGCAGCTGATGGTCAGATTCACACTCCTGCAGTGATGCATCATAGTCATCCAGAAGTCCTGGACTGATGTTTCAGTCAGTTGATTCCACAGTCTAATCAACTTCTAATCAAGGTAAGACAAAAATCACAGTCCTCTACATCTTTTCTGGCTTATATTTTAAACCTAAATCATTAGTGAGCAGGACACTCTTGGGTAACAGCAAAACAAAGCAGCAAGCAAAGAAAATTACAACAGACTGCCAAATATTCAGATGATAATCGATTCATATTATCCGGCTTAAAATATGCATTTTTTAATTGCTATGTGCTCTAGTGTAAAGACATTTTGTACGTTTCAAATAAACAAATACGCAATTTGTAAAATATCAGTAACTCCTCAGCTTGCAGTAAGACTGTTTAATACTCAGAACAAGCAGAACAGAAATAGTATTTATAGTGTCAAACCTCTCCTCACACCTTATTTGTACATGTTGTTAATGTGTGTCCTAAAGTGACAACTGGGGTGCTGAGGTTAAGTGGTTGCAGTGGTTTTCAGACTCTAATGGTTCCAGTAAAAGATTTGATCAGGCTAAAAAGTCTCCACTGATGTCCGTAAAACTACCAGCATTACACTGGAGTGTCTGAGCTTAATGCGCGCTCCAACAGGACACGGAAATAGATTCAACTGCAAATCTATCTTAGCTGGCACTATTACGCTCCCCGATAGCCTTAATTTTTGTATATTTCTGCCTGATTTCTTCTTTGTTCCGCAGGGCCGCTCTGGCGTTACAGTCACGTCAAGCAAGAGTCGTGTCAAACTCACAATTAGGAACCCGTCGACAGCTTTCCCAACCAATTCGCTTAACGGACACATGGCGAGACCTGAACAAATAAAAGTGCAGCTGTCTTTAGTTTAAATACAAAATAATCTCACAACTTCACACAGAATTACATCCTCCATAAAATATAATTTCTTTTAAAAAAGCAAAAACACCTAAAACCTGTATGAATATTGTATGATATGACAAACCAAGAGAATGCATTATTAATATTAGATCTCATTTTATGCGCTGTCGAATAAGATCAGAGACATGTGCGGCTCACACGGTGTTCGGTGTGCAGCGGCGTCTCGGAAATTCAGAGGATATTTTTCCTGTTTGCTGCACGAGACACGGACTCTCTCATCCGGTTCCATTACTCAACCTCATCGTTTCACTTAGATCAAGCCTCATTTTCTGCCTTTCACAGTGAGAAGAGAGAGCGCAGGAGAAAGCTATCTTTACTGTCATTATTTTTTAGACTATTAGGGAACGAGGGGTTGATGAGAACCACTGATGCCCTGACTTCAAACAATTAGATACTCTGAAATATGTGGGCAGAGGTAACATTCTGCTCGGGGTGCAAACATTTTTCAGCTGGATAAAATACGCCGATACGCAAGCACAGTAGCAAGATTACTACTTGTAATATGAATATGAAACGGATATGCAACATAAATGATCTTGCTAATTGAATCAGCGGGAATTATGCTGCCATGAGATTACACCCATCTAGTGATTGTGTGTAAATATTTCATTGTGTTGAATATTGACATGTCCATCCGTCCATCCATCCATCCATCCATTATCTATACCGCTTTATCCATCTGGGTCGCGGGGAAGCTGGAGCCAATCCCAGCA
>JAQQZR010001218.1:0-11736 GCA_030068235.1 Notoglanidium macrostoma | reverse complement strand
CTTAGGCTACTCCTAATATTTCATTGTTTAGTTGAACATTAATTTAACGTGGCCTAGGGTTCATTTTGAGGGCATATCACAAAAGAATAAGGTTTTAGCAAAAGTTGGACATTGTGAGATGGCAATGGGGCTGACATTACCTCTTCCAATACCGAGCAGCCTGGAGCTTTACAGTCTATGCCTGTACTGACGATTCACTTCACTTGCGTGTGGTTTGTTGTTGTAGGTAACCCGGGAAACGGAGTGGAATTTCAGTGGCGTGTGTATTCTCATATCTGTCAAGTGGAATGGATTCTTTTGTGAAGCAATAGAAACAGCGCTGAGTGAAGTCATATTTTATTTTAAATGTGGGGGCGGGGGTCCAAACGAATAATTATGAAATGTGAGGGGGATACGCCCCTCTCAGCTGTAATGGTGGCGACGCCCATGGTTCTCACACTGGGGGAAAAAAAACGGAGAATAATAATATATTGAGGTAAGGGATACCCAGGGGATGGTAGATTTTATAGCAAATTGAAAAAAAAATTAAATTGAGAATATACTGGGCTCCAGGGATACTCATATATTTACATTCAGGGAATAAAAAAAGTTAAATAGTTAAATACAAGGGCTGAGATTTGTTTCTGAGGTACTTTTAAAAAAATGGAAGTTACACGTAATCTCACTGGTTTTATAATAAAAAAAAAGTGTAAAAATGTAAAATTTATAATGAGAATGAATTGGAATCTGGGTATGCCCAGAGACTCAGTCATTTTATTAAGTGAAATTACAGTAGCACAAATTACAAGCTCTATTGAAGCTGTCTCAGTAATGAAGTCATTATTGTTGTAAAATGAAGTGACTCGTCAAGTGCTTTAATCCAAATCTATTCAAGTTTAAAGAACGTAAACTATAGTTTAAAAATGCATAAAATATAGTACAAAAATGTATACTCAAATCAATACTCATTTTCATTCTGAGAATAAAAAAAAATATAAAGAATAAAAAGCTTCCAAGGCTTCAATGAATATATTTAATGGCACTCATATATGTAATGTGCATAGTATTTAAAAAAAAAATAATAATAAAATAAAAGCAAAACCCTTTGTGAAGTTATAAGTCAATTTCTTTGAAGATGTAGAAACAAACTGCTAATTTTTCAAGGTTGACAAACCATATAAATGAATGTGTGAATGAAAATGACCAACCAGTTTGCATTAAAGCTTCTTTTCTTTAAAAAAAAAATAAAAATAATAAATGTCCCCAAGAATACTGCAGTCCCACGGTGTACAAATTGAATCTCGGTATGGCAGTCAGTCAGTACCACATGCTCGTCTCATGGAAATGGTGCCTCCTGTTTGCTATCAATGACAAATTATAATCTAAGGAAATAACCGCTGAGACAAAGAGACTTTTATTAGATCTAAAAACAAACAGCAATGTTAATGAGAAACAGAGCACGGTTTCATAGTTAATGAAACAGGATGCCAGAAACAGATAGCACACCACACACAGAAATGCAGGATGATACACACAATAATAATATTAATAATAGGATTTAACACAAGAAAACCCTAAATAGAGCATTATATGAGGAATAAATATGGAATGAAAAGAGAGTAGAGAAGGCCAGAGGGAGGTGTGGCTTCGAACAGGCTGGGAAGAGAGCATCAGTGAAACTATACAGAATTCAATTTGTAAAATTTAGCAAGTAAAATTCCTAAACTGAATAGTAAAATTCCTCCTGAAACTGAGGATTAAGCCTTAAAAGTGATTATAAGCACCTCAATCATGTACTGTTTGTTCATTTAGTTGAACCATGTCTAACTCACGTCCGCCACCTAGTGGTGAAAATGAACAGCGCAGTTACCAGTGGTGATAAATCCGTGTGACTGAGACTGGGCTTGTGGTGGTGCTGAATACACACTGCTGCTCGTCTTAGGGCCTTCAATGCCTCTTCTAGACTAAGTGTGTCCAAAGATATCTGGGGCAGTTATAAAGAAATAAAGCATAAGATTGATTCCTGCGCTTCTCCCTGAACATCTATACGCGTTAGGTCTGTATGTAAAGAACTCATTCTGGCCTTTGCACCACTACGCTGTTGAATTCTCAAATCTAATCTGCTGTAACAGCAGCTCGGAAGGCGGTTTTACTCCGAGGTAAACCACAGGCTCATACTAACGTGCTTGTTTTAATAGTAGCAGCTTCACAGCAACTTGAAAGTCTGACAAACTGAAAAAGGGTTGTTATTTAATACAGAAAACATATGTTGATATGGAGAACTTTTCAGTAAGGAGGCGTTTATTTAGTCTCCAGTAACAGTGCTTTGTAACATGGGAAAGAAAGCCTTCAGAACAGAGGACGAGTTATAGCTACTATAACGTGAGTAATAACTTGTTCCATGGACCTTCCACGACTTTAAACGTAACAAGAAATGGATGAAAGTCTCACTGGAATAAATAGAAATCTGTAATCGTTGACTTCTTCCTGCCGTGGAAGAGGAATAAACCACTTGGGGGCATGCCGTCACTGCAGGGCGGTAAGAGTTGTTCACACAGCTGTTGATTATTTTCCTACACAAAGCCCAGCGTACGTGTTTTACTCCTTACATACATGTTCACTTATTCCTTTGATTTCAATAAGCTTCCCAATTAAATTCCTATCGGGATGTTTTCGGGGTTTTTTTGCGATGATTTGAAAAGACAGAACGTTTGCAGAAGTGTTGCACAATGAAAAGCGCTCTCATAAAGATAAACTTAAAACATAGTTTAATCTCAAATACCGATTACTGACTGGCGACAGTAAAAAGCCAGATGTTATACATAACGTTCCACTAACATTGAGAGTATTTATACATATTTATATACGGGCTGAAATAAAAATGAGTGCCTTTTCACAAACACGCTGAAATCAAAGTGAAGTTATTGCATGTGAGACGGAGTGACGATTAATAATTGCTACTTGGAGAGTGACGAATAAAGATTGTCCGATTTGTTGCATAGTGAAGGAGAGAAGCCAAGTGCGACAGTTACGTCCGTATCAACCACTCGAAATAATACACACGCTCAGTATCAACACAGGAAACAACGTCTTAGCTAACTAGGCAAACACGAGCACGTCCCTTTCCTTTTGCCCCCCTCACACAAACGTCTAGTTAATAAATTTCCATTTAACGTGAAACACTGGACTGGACACGGGTCCCGTACATCCTGCTGCAGGGCGTTAAAACATATTAAGAGATAAAGCTGCTCCTTGTCCCGGTTTAAGTTCCTATTTCCTGTATTTTTGAAAAGTGCAGCTCACTTTAGCGTGCAATGATGTGAAGAACCGTGCGACAACATGTAGTGATGCGACCGTAATCTTCTCACATTTGATCCGAGGGACATTCTGTGCTCACAGACGTGACACGGGGGTCCGAACACCCGACGTGGTGTGAAGCATGGTGGCGTTGGCACGTCAGGAGCGAGATCGAGAGCACAGGCTTCTGCGTCCTGCTCAGAACAAACACGTCACGTATTAACACTTTCCTCACGTGGGGACGGACAAGCGCCAGCTACAAGAAGATTTCGTGTCCCAGATGTTGAGTTTTTTATTTAGTTAAAAGCGCAGAGCAAAGCCGTCATATACTTGCTTACCGATCGCCTCGTACCTGGTTAAACATCCAGAGAATAGAGACACCAGCCAGAACGACTTGCTGATGTTCTGTCGAGAACGAAAGCACGATGTACTACGTGATCATACACATTCGTTTCCCTTAGTCTGTATTAACGCACTTAACTAGCTTCTAACTTCCTTCCTCACCATATTTCAGTACTGTATGATAGCTACCGCTTTAAGAGTATTTGGTCACGTTACCGGGCAACCAAATCACTGAACCAGGCAACAAGCTGGAGGAATTACTTGTCTGGTGGGCACACACACACACACACACACACACACACACACACACACACACACACACACACACACACACACACACACCAAATCAGATGTGTTCGACTAGAACTAAATTCTGTAGATTGAACTCCAGGAACAGGATCACAGGTTCAAACAGATTTAAAGGAGCCACGCGCAATTTTAGCGCCCTCTGCCGCCTGTGAACTGCAACGCAGAATCTCTTCCTCTCGTCTCTGCGAAAAACACAAATTCCTTGTGACTCGTCTCACGAGCACAGCCAATAACGAAGCTCATTTCCGGGTCGGCAAAATGTAAACAAAAATGCAGCTTTAAATGCCTGCGAGTTAAAAAAAACAAACAAACAAACAAATCAAACAAGCAATACAATAGTATTTCCTCATATATCAGTAACACGTAGTGCATGTTTTAGTTTAAAAACGACAGAGAAAAAGAAAAGCGGAGGTAAATACTGCTCTCCTCAGGCAGCCGGCTCTCGGTAGTCGGAGCGTCGAGACGTCGTTGCTAATGTAAAGGTTAAAGTGTAAGATAAACATGCTGGCAGTGGCGTCGCGCCGGAGAAGACAAACATAAACGTTCACCAGACGTGAGACACTGCGAGGCAGGTACGTTATGGATTATTGTTTCGCCGCGTAGCACTACGTCCTCCAAGATGTCATGCAAACATCGATTTCCATCGTAACGTCGGGAAGGTTCTTTTTTGCTTGTTCCTTTGTTTTTTTTTTTTTGACATTCTGGAATTCTGTCCTCGGGGTTTTGCTTTCCAATCCGAGCTGGAGAACGTGTAACAGGTGCTGCTCGGAGTTAGACTGCGTTGTGTGGGTTAGAGGTTACAGACAGGCTTACGGGAGGAGGAGGAGGAGGAGGAGGAGGAGGAGGAGGACGCAGATCCAATCCTGCTCCACCACCTGCTTCTCCGCTTGTTTTGTTACCATTTTCGGATGAAAATTTCAAGCAGGGAAAATTTCAATACATCCCTTACAAATATCGCTTTTATATGTATAGTGTTATTAGTATTATTTATTACCTACACACTGGGTAATATTTGTAGCTAAGGTTAGCTTGTTCCCAAGCGTAGATTATATTGCACATGAACACCTTACAGTGTTTTTTTCCCCAAAGGTTGAGAAAAGAGCACTGGCCAAAACTTTACTTATGTGAGATGGTGGGAAGGGGGCGGGGCTTCCAGGACGTCATTAAATATCGGGCGGTTCAAAACGTTTACGCCATGATCGATCTCTTCGGCTTCCTATGTCGCTCTTTTTGCCTAGATTTGAGCGATAACTCAAACCCGTGTCCTAGAACGTTACGGCGCAAAATGGGTTTAGGACAGGACCGGAATTAAACCGGAGTAAAATTATTTACCTTCGAAGTTTAGCATGAGGCTGGATTGGCCTGTAATTGGATAGAAAGTTAATCTAGTAACTTAAAGATGATCTTAAAATAACTAGCATTTGCACCACATCTGTAGCATCTGGATATTTCCCGTTGCTGAAAATAAAATGGACGGAGTTGCCGGACCTAATGCCGAATAAAAGCCGAGGCACTTCTGTGTTTACTGCCTTCCTTTTCAGCAGTCTCAGAAACGATCAATTACACCGATTTAGAGTTTTTATAGTTATAAAAACATTCTAGGAAAGTGCGTGTATCGCAGAAACGGTGTCTTTTCTTAGTACATTAACACGGACAAGAACTGAAATTTGGTACGCTACAGATGTGGTACGCGGAGATCGTGTTCATGTGCGTCGACATTACTCTGACCCTCACGCGTGACCTTTCAGTCAGGCGTTAAAAGAACAAAAAAAGTGCCAGAACTAAGGACGTCTCCGGTCGCCTGTTGGGAAAACAGGATGCGGATTAGATCAGTGACATCACTACAGGAACTCGGGAGCATTCCGCCGCGGTGTGGTATAGCGTCGGGCGGGTCAGCAATGCTGAGCTGCGGCTGCCTCAGTAACGGTTTCCTTCTCAAAGGCGGGACTTCACTTCCTGTAGCGCGGGAAGTGAAAGCCGCGTCCTGTCGAGAGGAGCGGCGGCGCTGCGGTAGAGGTCACTGCAGGCAGCAGGACGGGCCGTCGGAAGGGCAGCAGCAGATGGAGGAACCCATGGCTTTGGGAGGAATCAGGTCCAGATCCTCGTCGTCCGGGATCTCGTCCAGTCGGTATCCGTCTTTCAGCAGCTGGCGGCTCAGATCTGGATGAATCTTTAGAAAGAAAAGAAAAGAAGAGAGAAAAAAAACACAGAGAACACAATAGAATGAACATTATGGTCAGGTAGCATGTAACAATCTGTATCTCATTACTGCTATATATATATATATATATATATATATATATATATATATATATATATACACAGTGCATGATATATATATATATATATATGTACTAAAACTTATTAACATCCATGTTCTTTGCTGCAACAAAAGTTCTCAGTGATCAGAGATATAATTCAGTAAAAATGTTGGTGTTTGACAGGCACTTCTTTAGCTTTGAAGTGGAGCTACAAAGCTAATGTTGCTAATAAGTGATAGAAATCTCGGCTGGAGCCAATATAAAAACACTTAGGCATGTGTTTATGGATTCGGAGCAAGACATCCTTGTTGGTTAAATGAGTTGAGTTGTGTTGCTCCGACATACAACTAAAGAAGAAAACGTCCATGGAATCGTCTTCTTTTTTTTTTTTTTTTTAAGGTTAAAGTGCGCCACATGATTTGCAACCATACTAACTCTCCATCTAAAAGGCACGACTGGTGAAGGACAAGGAGGTCAAGTGTTTGAGTTAGTGATCATCATCATCATGGTGTCTCACCTCTGCGGAGGAATATCCAGATGAATACTCCAGTTCCACATCACTGAAGGTTAAAGCAGAGAGGAAATGAATCAGAAACACTGAATACACACGGCTAATTGCAGGAAACGTCAGCTGATTCAGGTCAGTGCCGCACAGGAATTCTGCAGATGAAGCGTCATGCAGAAATACAACAGCAACCCTACACACGATGTTGCTTTCCAATGAGAAACGGTTACTGAGTGTACTCTGCAGTGAGAGGCTCAGACTCTCCACAAATAAACCCAGGGATGAGTGTTGAACAGTGTGTTTGTTTACCTGTCCGAGTCCAGAGACACCAGTGGGTCCTCTGCGCTCTGACTGAGTGCTGCGTATCCTTTATTAAACTTCACGCTAAATAAAAAAAGAAACAACAAATCCCATTTTAAACGCGGTAGCATTCTTAATGAACAACACTTCTCATTTTCACATCGGATTTACGCATCGTCGGACGGAATTCCAGTCTTATGACGATCCCAGGCGTTCGTCCTAAACTAAGTCCAGTTCAAAGAACAACAAAACGTTTTGAGAATTATGTCTTGGGTTCTTCAGATGTTTCTCCCATCGAGCTGGGACGACAAGCTCGAAACGAGCGTCCGGCGAACGACGCAGACCTGTTCGAAGTGAATGCAAAGTGACGGGAAAGCCAAAAATCGCTTTCCGCTCCGTGTCCGTCCACTTTCGCATGGAAATGGACCGTAAACGCGACACAACCGTGAAGGTGAAACGTGACTCTACGCTGTGCAGACACACACACTGCCGGTGCGAGTATTAACACTAAGCTTTATTTGTACAGAAGAAGTGTTTTCTTTCCTGATATGAGCCAGCAGGGACTGTGCTGCGATAAAACACAACACATAACACATGTTCAGCGATCTGACTTGTAACCATAGTGACGTCGAATTCCCGATTCTGATCTTTAGCTCATTCAACATATTGACTTGATGAAGATAACAAGCCATCGCTCACTTCTTAGCTCCATGCCTGGGCTGCTGCATGACCGTTCCCCCGGAGGAAAAGCCTTTCTTCTTAAACACTCTCCTGGCCATCTCTCTGGGTCTCTCTGCAAAAATATTCACACACAGAAAGACACGGCAATATCTTTAACAGAGCCAGGTCACACACACGATGTGTCCTGATTTATATATATATATATATATATAATCGCAGGTCCTTCGTGATAGTCAGGAATCTTATATCAAGCCACAAAGAGTTCCTACTCACGCAGTTTCATGTTTATAGATTTGGCCATTATGTACGGGCCTCTCTTCTCAACCACTCGGTTTCCTCCGTCCACAGCCGGCTTCGTTCTGCCGCTCCGGCTACTGCCTGCCTTTAAGAGAGAAATTAGCAGAACAAATATCTTTAATACGGTGAAGCACAGCAGCCCATTTGGCCATTACATGCACAGCGGGATCTGTTCCTTAATGTCTTTTAGCTGTGTGGTCTGGCTCAAGCAAGCCGTTACGTTTCAGAAAAATTTAGATGAAATAAACTTTGCAGAAATGGAATCATTAGCGCTGGTAATTTATCAAAAGTACATACATACGAAGCTTCATTTTTGCTCTTTGGTCAGTGTCAAGCGAACGAGTGTGTGGAGTTTGTTCGAAGTAGATGATCAACTATGACCAGCAAATATAAACTCGATCAAAATCACTGACGAGTAAATACGTCTCCGGTCATAATTTGTTCTGTTCTGGACTCTAACCTTTTGCACCGTAATATAGGATTTGGCTTGAAAACTGCAAAACACTCAAATAAACTACACATCAGCCGTTACATACGGGCGGCGCGTGGAACATTACACTTGTTCGTGCTTTACATCCACGCTCATCGTATTCTCATCGGGTTTCCGGTTTCCTCCTACCTCCTGACAAACTTGCCTGTAGATGAACTGGTGATTTTAAGCGTGAACGTGTGTACGGGGTCCTGAGACAGACTGTTTCCGCCTCACGCTCAGAATTCCCGGGATAAACCCCGAAAAGGATACGAGAAGCGCTTACTGAACAAATGAATCATGATTTTATCACACCTCGACAATCAGGTTTTTTTTTTTTTTTTTTATGCCAATATGCAATAAGAACTCCATAGGGCCCTCCAAAAATATTGGCACCCTTGGTAATCATTAAAGATGAAGAAGAAAAATTTATTAAAATGCATTTGTTGATTATCAGCTTAATTACACAAAATTTATAGAAAATAAAGTGTTAGAAATTGAACCTGCGGCAATCTAAAAACTGAGTCATTTGTTATATCATTTAATCGACCGGCGAGGTTCTCGTTTCTGTCGTAAAACGAAATCTCGCGATATTACACGAGATCTGTGAGCAAAACTTTCCGATAATTCGTGCCGTTTTTTTTTTTTGTTTTGTTTTGTTTTTTTAAAGAATCATTTTCGTTGTTTTTCCACATAAGAATATCAAAGGAACTGTTTATATTAAACAGTGGAAAGTTATATTTGTGAATTTAGTGGGGGAAAAAAAGAACACTAACATAAATTAAAGCACCGCTAGCTGTTTGCTAGCACGATTCGCTATTTTTATTTTTTTTTAAGTGACATGTTTCATAAACGACCAGTTTGTTGATTTGACGTTATTTAACAAGTCAATTATGTCCAGAACAAAAATAAAATTATTAACGTTAATGTTATTTCCTACAAGTAACGGTTAATGCCAGCTCGTGCGCTAGCTAACAGCTACACATCTGTCAACGCACTTAGCATAACTAGCTAGCTTCTACAAAAGAAAACAACATAAAATAGTAAAAACTTACTTTCATGGAGGGAGACCCGGCTACCGGATTGTCCTGCTCCTTCTCCTGTTCCTCCATGATGTCGTTCATGTTGGAGCCGAAAGTAAAAAGCTAACGGTCATGTCATGGTTCATGTGTCAGTCACAAAATTCATGTTTACAACAACTACAAGCGAGATGATTCTTTGAATCGGTTTTTTGAGTCGGCTCTTTAGGTGAATCCCGAGAGCCGACTCGAACGTATGAGCTGTTTGAGGGTTTTCTTCTTTTTCTTCCTCTTAAGTAATGCAGACAGTGTATTATGTATAGGAAGAGATTAATAATAACGATAAATGGAAATACATTTTCCTAATGAAGCATGCACACAGCAAGAACAATAATTTTAGTGAATGCACATTTATAGAGCTTTGTAAAGTAATTTTGTTTTATTTTGTTAATTAGAAAGTAGAGTAAGGTTTCGGTAAAAAAAAAAAAAAATCAGCCATGGTTAGACAAAGAATTACAAACGGGGGTTATAGTATTGCAAACTTTGTCGCGTTTAGGGGAAAAAAATTGCAATGAGTCAACTGGGAGTCGAAAGAGTCGAGTCTTATTATTGAACTGCGCCAAGTGATCTGACTCACTGAACAAATCCGGAATTCGCATCATTGTGAAAAGAGCAAATTTCACAGTAAAAGTCTCTAAGCGTGGTCTAATATGTGCTCTTAATAAAGGGAACTCCCGTCAGAGAGAGACAGAAACAGAAAGATAGAATATATAAATAAAAAGAAACATAATTAAAACAATGATACCTGTCTTTGAAATAAAACGACATAGAGGGTCAAATGACGAGGAACAGTTGTAAAGTCATCATGTATTTCTGTTTGAATTTTTAGATTTGTAGGTAAAACTTTAAGTAGGTCTAACTACATAAAATCCTGTACATCACTGAACATCAGTCTGTGAACTGCAACATTACAATTAAATATTACACTGCAACTGAAACAAATCTAAATTATGTTAAGATTTTATTATAGAAACTACGCAACGCTAAATACATTCCTCAGATTGCACTTAAATTAAAGAAAATTTAGATCACAAACTATTTAAACCTTTACACAGGGGGTTTTAGAGGTTTTGGAGAAAGAGGAGAGGTTTTAAACAAAGTTTCCATTATCACACCTCGACACTTTACCTGAGAGGAGTGGTTATTTATTTATTTATTTTTTTTATAGATTTACATGTCTATAGTTTAACAGTAATACATAATAATCGAAATGATATTACAATTTGCTTTAATAAAAGTCATGGGGAAAGATCCTGATACACTGTGGAGTCGTCATTTATTTTATATCAGTGTTATTACACGGTGTGACCACCAGAGGGCTCTAAAGCCAACTAAATCTCCTCCATCTCATCTCCATCAGGGTTTCTGGAGATATCAAACAGCTTCATCACAACAGCACTGCTACTGATTATTTTATAATGTGTGTGTGTGTGTGTGTGGCTGTGCCTGTATGAGGTGCAGTTTCATCCTGTGTTTCAAAGGTCACCTTTCACATATCAAAAAGTTTTATGTGCAAACAGAAAATCTCTCTCTCTCTCTCTCTGATTTATTCTCTGTCATTGTCCGTCTTTGTTTTTCAGATGCATACAGTCTGTCTGTCTGTCTGTGGCTCAGTAACTGCTTCAGGTTCAGACAGAGACACGACACGTCTCACTGCCTTGTCCTTATGTCCGTTTCCGTTATTAGTGTTCAGGAGACGACTTTCATTAAGCACGCCACTTACATTCGTCCTGGCTTTAATGAGTTGGCGTGCAGACAGAGGCGAGAGGGGCAGAGTCTCTCTCTGTAAGAGTCGTCTCCTGACCTCCACACTCCAGCTGAATTTTCATTGCAGAATTAAAATCAGTGTGAATGAGGCAGAAAAGAAAAGATGTCATTGTATGTATATAAGCGAGAGTGTGTGTGTGTGTGTGTGTGTGTGTGTGCAGATTATATGTTATATAATAATATGCACTCTCAGAACTGCAGCTGCAGTCAGTTTATTAGTAACTGGTTGCTCATTAAGTCAAGAATCAAGAAAGAAAAAGAAAGAAAAGAAAAAAGAAATCACACCAGTTTCTTCAGACAGTGGTGCCATGGTTAGCACTGTCGCCTCACAGCAAGAAGGTCCTGGGTTCGATCCCCGCGTCACCCAGGGTGGCTTTCTGTGTGGAGTTTGCATGTTCTCCCCGTGCATGCGTGGGTTTCCTCCGTGTGCTCCGGTTTCCTCCCACAGTC
>JAQQZR010001217.1:0-11743 GCA_030068235.1 Notoglanidium macrostoma | reverse complement strand
GTGTCTTTTAAGTAATAAAAATAAAGAAAAAAACATTGAATTAGAAGGTGTGTCCAAACGTTTGACTGGTAGTGTATACTCTAAGAAGCGTTCTGTTACCTCTTAATGTCCAACATCGCTGAATCATGCTTGGAAAGTTCATCTGCTTGTTTCCCATTATGGTGATGAGATGACTCTCCATTAGCTGCCAGCTCTGTCCAGTGGATCTAACAGATGCATAAATGTGTCTGTCAGAAACGTGAAATCATGATAACCTCAATATTGATTGTAAATATACACTCACTGAGCAATTTATTAGGAACACGTGTACTGGAATGGCCAGACTGGTTCAAGCCCACAGAAACTGCAGTCACTAAGATAACCACTCTGTACAATTGGTGTGGTGAGCAGAAAAGCATCTCATTAGTACAGGGTTCCTAATAAAATGCTCACAATCACAGCAGCCTCCCATGCAGCTTGTGAAGCTCCCCTGTTTCTCTCCCTCACCTTGGGATGCTTTCTGGCAATTTTTGCCACGTCTGCCTCAGCAGATTCATTGAAGAGTCCTTTCCTCTTATGGATTTTCAATGGATTTCCAATCTGACACACACAAACACACATTTCCACTTGGTAATAGTGGTCTGTATTGATAATGGGTTTTAAAACATCTATACATTACTGTTCACAGTCCTATCTGGAAGAACACTACAAAGGATCAGGTTTAAGTCTACCAGACTCATGAACAGTTACTGCACACAGGCCATCAGATTCTTAAACAAATTTGATGTCTAACAGTCTATTAATTTCACACACTACTACCCCGGACATATTTTACATGTTTATACGGAACTATACATGGTTACTTTACCAAGAATACTTATGACATAATGTATCATCTGTATTCGCTGACTCTTTGTTATTGTGTTACTAATCATCTTGTGTCTCTGTGTAGAACTATGATTTATTACCTAACATTACATCTGTCTGTGATGAGGGAAATGATGATAATAAAGCACCAAAATCCTGTTTATTCAAAGCAGTATTACAGATGACTCATGTTGCTTGTGTATTACTTTGCAATTGTTATTTAAAGCCAGTTAGCAGGGATGCATCAATCTGATACTAGTGTGAAAAACTGGATCAGTATGTGTTCAGTTTTTACATACTTTGTGACATGAACATGTAAAAAATAAAAAAAATAAAAATAAAATAAAATAAAAAAATAAAACTGACATGACAGCGCAGGAAACGAATTGTCTTTCACATTTACTGAGAGGATTTTGGGTATCAGATCAGTATTATGCATCAGAAGAAACGGAAGAGTTCTGATCTTGGGATCGCTCTCTCTTTTTTTTTTTTTTGGATTAATGCATTCCTACAAGTCACTCTTCTTTATTTCATGCAACTGCATTGTTCTTAGCTTGACTATGTTTTGACAATCATGTGTAGCACTACAGAGTTTGCATTTAGTTGTTATTCTCCCTGTTTTTTTCTATGATATTGTTATGCTTTTGCTCGCCAGGTGCCTCACTTTAAAGTCACTCTGGATAAGCGTCTTTCCAAATCAACATACAAACATTTTACACAAAGTGCATACTTGACAGTTGTCAAGCTTTTCTGCAGGTGTGATTTTAAGAGCTTTTCTGTGGTCCACAACAGCAGCACCAGCGTCAGTCACAGGACAGAGAGGACCTTTTTCATGGGGCATCTTTGCTGACATAAATCAAGTAATTCCTCCTTAAGCTGTAGAAACAGAGATCAGAACAGGTTATCAGACATGTATGCTCGGAATGCTTCATTTCAGCACCACAGAGATATGAGCTTTATGGACAAAAAGGTATTATACTGACTGTTTACATTACACTGATAGTGCTAGTTATGCATATGCAACTGCACACATGCTACCAGTACATAAATGACAACAACATTTGGGTTTTATCTGGCTGTTTATATTATACCATGTATGTATCTGGAACAAACTCCACTTGTGGCAGGTCCGGTGGTATTGTTGTTATTGTTGTTGTTGTTAAAAGAATTTTGAAAACAAACCTAAAATACATGTATCAAACCCGCGCAGTACAAATAAGGCTGTATAAAACTTGAGTGGACAGAAAAATAAATAAATGTATTAATATACATCAATGGCTGTCTAACTGAGCACACAAAAAGTTCACGTTATTTAGCTTGAAGGCTAACTGGCTATTAAATACAATGTTACAGTTTCAGCGTCTATATTTTGCCTGGTACTCACTTTCCGAGCGAAACGACTGCTATATACAGAACACGGTTATAAAAACAACAAAAAATATATAAATAAAAGGGACAGATTAAAACTAGACCACTGACAAAACAACCCTTTCCATAGTACTCCGAGTGCACATCTCCTTTCCTGCACAAAAACTTCCTCTATAAACCGGAAGTTGTATCGCCTCTTTATCACTAGAGGCAAGATTATTTTTAACATACCCGTATTCCAAGTAGTCGATTGCGTGAAACTCATACCCGTCCTCTGATTGGACAAAACAACTGTTAGTATTACGTAGCAACCAATCCTAGAGAAGGGGGAGGGTTTTAAACGGGGGCGCAGGGATGGGAAATAAAATGAGGCTAGAGAAACGCTGTTAAACCGCCTAACGGTCAGCGGAGAATTTCTAAATAGGGCTCTGCGGTTAGTTCAAAAACGTCTCGTTTTAGCTTGGCCGCGTTCACTTCCGCTCGCGGACCGGAAGCGCAGCTGCAGTCGAAGCGTGTTTACATTCTTGTCCCTGCAGAGCGATAACACGCATTCGATGAAATTAATAAGAGCTATAACTATAAGTTCAATCTAAAGATATCTGAGCAAAAATGGCCCAAACCCAAGTTTACATTAAGCTTGTAATAGTCATAACTACAAGTAGCTGGTCAAAAATTAGACAGAACTGAAAACATGCACTCCTGAGCAGTCCAGTTATACATTTTCTAAACCGCTTAGCCACTGTGGCTGCAGGGAAGCTGGAGCCAATCAGGCGAGATACGGGGTCCCACCTGGACAGGTCACAAGGCTAATACAGACAGAAAACTAGCCTATTCACAATCTCATTCACATCCATGGGCAATTTCGAGCAGCCAGTTGACCTGGCATGTCTTTGGACTGTGGAAGGAAACCAGTGTGTCTAGAGGAAACCCACGCAGACACAGAGAATGTGCAAACTCCCAATCAAACCCAGAACCTTCTTGCTGTGAGGCAACAGTGCTAACCACTGCACACCACGGTGCTGCCCCCAACACCTCTGCCCCCATTTGCTCGTCAGTGTGCTTTGTTAAAAGTTAACTGTTGGAGGGAAACCTGGAAACAGGGAAATTCACTTACATAGTCTTCTTGTATGCAAAGATAAAATCATGACAAGATTTAAATATTTGATACAGAATTCAAACTAACACATGTCTAGGTGTTCAAAATTTTGTGGTGTGATTAGCATCAACCAGTAAGGTAACCCCAAAAATATTGACTTATGAAAAATAATATATGCTTTGGATGTTTTTTAGAAGGATATAAAACTTTCATGACTAATATATTTCATACATTTACGATTAACCTATAAGATGTACTACAATAAGAAATTTATTGATGAAAAATTTGTTTATTTCTAATTTAATCATTCTCAAGATATCTCAAATTACAAAACACAGACTAACTGGATGGATGGTGAGGCGGTGAGTAGTTTTACAGCCTCACAGCTCCAGGGTCCCGAGATCCACCCTGAGCTTGGCGGACTGTCTGTGTGCAGTTTCTGTGTTCTCCATATGCCTGCGTGGGTTTCCTCTCAGTTCACTGGTTTCCTCTTTCCTCTGAAAAATGTCCCAGTAGATTGTAGTAGACTGTTTAAGATAAATTTTCTCCTAGGTGAGAACAAGTGAGTGAATGTGTGTGCATGGCTCAGTGTGATGGACCATCCAGAGTGTGTCCTGGGGTAGGCTCTGGTTCCACTGCAACCCTGATCAGGATACAGTGGTTACAAAAAAGTGAGTGAGGGGGTTTGGTAAATTGGAACTGATGTAAAATGGAAACCGAAACATAAAAGGATATAATAGGTGCATGAATGGAAGCATGAAACACCACAACTGTGGTTTAATGATGCATTGAATGAAGTTTTTGTGAAATCTTATGAAGCAGGTGAATAAGGTAGATTAGCAAATATAGAACATTACTTAAGTCTACCACTTAGTATGCAGAGATTTTAACTTTGTGTAGTGCTCATGTAATTTCAAATTGATGGGATTGATGTTGATGTTTATTTTTAAAAATCCTATGTTGCTGCTACTGCAAGAAGTGAAATCCATCATGTTGCTAATATTTTAGTGGTGGTTTTCTACTGTAGCCTTTAATGATCTGCTCATTTTTTTTTTTTTTAAATAAAAGATTGGTTATTAAGCTTTGGGAAATACTGAATATATTCTAAACTGTGTTCTTGTTGTTAATGCTGTAAGAAATTAATAGGATGTTCCTTAGGCCAATATCTTAATAATCCATTTTTCTTCATAAAATAATGTTGGTAATTGATTTGCAGATTTTTTCTGGCAAATATTAATTAGTTAGGTTATTAATTAATAAGTATGCTATAATAAAAAAAATGCTTTTATATGTCATTGAGGATGAATGTCATTCACTGTGTGGATTCAGTGAATTACACAGAGAAATAAGCTGATTGGATCAGTGGGATTTTGTTGATATTAAATAATATGTTAAAATATTACTTATAATGTATTTAAATATTAAGCATATTTAGTTGAAAAAGTAAAAGAAAATTAGCTTATTATTATTATTGTATTATCATATCATTATTATTATTATAGCTTATTTATATTATTATCAGGTGGCTTAGGGAAACTTTCCAGATGTATAGATGACTCCAAAAAAAAAAAGGCTGTAAAGTCATTCATGTCACTTATTTGGTTAATTTTTTAACCAATTTAAATTAAAATTGTTTAATTTGGTTATTTGGCCTTGCCACAAATTAAACACGAACATATCACATACAAATGACCACTGACACTCATTATTGTAAAAACACTTCAAAATACAAAACACACCGACTTAAAGCAATTTTATTTTTCATCCAATGCATTAAAATATGATTATACACAATCTAATCCTTACTCTTTTTAACAGGCTTGTAAAATGCCGAATGATATTTATACATTCAATAGGCAATGTTTGTTAAGAAATCACTCAATATAAATATTACAGCTGTAGGAAAATCTCAGATCTGAACAGTCCCTGAGTCAGAGGTTGATGAACAGACCGTCACACTCTACAGCTGAGAGAGAGAAAGAAAGAGAGAAAGAAAGGCACTGACTAATGTCCATCAGTCACGCAGGGAAAACTGGGTTGAAAAAGGGCATTGATCAAGTCTGTTTTTTTCCATGAATGTGTTCTAAAGTAATATAATAGCAGTATCCCTATATTGCCGGGCAAACATTTTGATTAAAGATTAAGGTTTTGGTCTCATTTTTATTTGTTTGTTTTAATGAACAGCTAATAAGTGGAATTGTAAAATGTTTGTATTTTATTGGAAGCAATCTAGATATAATTGGGAAATTCCCAGATTTGGATCATTCTGATTAGGAATTTGTAGAACACCACAAATATTTGCTTAAAATCTGATACTAGCTCTGATTAAGTCCCATTAAGGTCTGTGAGCAGCCAGTTAGTTAATAAGCTTGTAATTACAAAGACAAACTGCAGGTTTTCAAAAGCTCTCAGTATGTCCTATTATGCTGGAATAAATGGTTAGTACTCTTAGTACCAGTACGTAATTTGAATCTGGGTCAGCTGAAGTTGATAAAATTGTTTTGTTCAAGAGATGCAGCTTTACTCTCTAACACCCAGTAATGCACCAACGTGACCTTTAACCTCAGGAGTTTCTGCACTGTTTCTGCACTGCAGTGTCTGTGGAAGGCACACACACTGTGCCACCATCCAGGTCTGGAGATGACATCTCTTCAGCTGTTAACCGCTTCTGTCTCTGACGCTTATTAGCTGAAACACAAACACATAATCTGTAAATACCTCAGTTACGCTATAACTTCATCATCACAGTTCCTAAACTTGTGTCATTATTAAAGTCAACACCAAACAACACTGACTGAAACCCACACACTCACACATATTACAAGTGAGATAGTCTCACTGTTATAAACCAATGACATCCAACGAAGTAACATATGAACAAATATCACATTTGAAAGAGAGCATGAAAACAATAGATGGAAACAACTAAATCCATAAAATATACCAAATATATGCATACTGGCTCGCAAAATAGATTCTCTTGGTAAAATAAAAGTAATGGTAGGACATATGTATGTGTACACTTGTATATCAAATATTATATTTTTATATAAAACATATGCAATGTCAACTATAGGAAATATACTAACATATATTTCAGTGTCTTTCCAGAAGAACCTTATTTTTCCATGACTTTGGTATTTTTCCATTACATTTACATATTTTTATAACTAGTTTTTATGTTTCCAGGCCTTCCAAGACATCCTGCAAGCTGGTTTTTATCTAAATAGAGGGAATCTAACTGCAGTGTAGACGCCTATGCTTATCAAATTCGAGATCAACAACGTCTACGCTGTTTCGCACACTGTAGGCCATCAGAGCCCGTCTCCGGAAACCCTCTGAGGCACTGTCAAGTCACGTGATGTGATCAAGTGCTACTACCTACATACATTAGAGACACAACAGCTTGTGGAGAGCCCACCTGGTGCCAGGCTACATGGCGTGAGGACAGGCTGGTCTTTCTGTTCATCCCCTCGTACAGCGGAAGAGATCTTCCGGACCACGTAAGCACCGGCTGATGGATCAGATCACACACACACACACACACACACACACAGAGTTACATATAAATATACATATTGTAGAACAGGTAGAAGGGACACCAGTGTTCATTCTGTTTAAGACAGGTTAATGTATTACAAAATTAACCCCCACCCTTAATAATTTCTGTTTCCTTAAGTCTAATTAAGTCCACGCAGGGTATTTTACTTTTTTATTTACTATTTTAATATGACGTCATGTTATTGTATTTTTTAAAAAAATGACAAATACACTACTATGAAGTGTATCTACGTAAAGCCCAGTCAGTATTTAATATATTAATTAAATAATGAATGATTTAATGAAATAAAATAAGAAAATGAGGCTTACCATTAATCAGAAGTCATACCATTGTGGAGCTCCACGGGGCGCTCTACAGCGACTGTTAACCAGTCAAACTGAAAAGGAAATTAATAAATATAAAGAGACTGAAGTGTGCTTGTTGCTTGTATGTTATGGTCTTGTCTACTTCCGTGTTGTCGACACCCTTGTTATGGAGCTGAACTGCGTCACGACATTTTTCCTTACAGCCAATCGCAATCAGGAGACTTCTTTAACTACAAAAACATATCCTGCTTCGAAGGCTCATATACGCAGTTGTCTAAAGCATTCTTAGAATTAACCTACTAAATAAGCCACACAGTGGTTGTCTGTTATAAAGCCTGTCGTTTTGTTAAAATACAATTCTTGTGTAATAATGTGTAATCGTTAAAATACAATATTTTGTTAAAATACAATTCTTGTGTAATCAATACAGAACGTGTCCACAAGATGGCAGGGCTCGGCAAAGCCACTGAACAGTGTTTCCGTATCCCGTCTACAGACAGCCGGTTCATTTCCTGTTAATGCAGTTCTACCAAATTTGGCTGCAATTCACCTAGAGGGCGCTCGCGAGACAGGCCTCAATGAGTGGGAGGGAATGGAGCTAAACGGCTCAAACAATTATTTACACCTGTTTCTAGACAAAGAAGCCCAAATTGAATTTTATTTTTTTTTTTGCAAATGTAGTATCGATTAAATATTAGAAATGAAATGAAAAGGTACTAATGTATTTTCGTTGTTCTTACAAGGATGGAGTTTTTGCCCATAAAACACTAGCATTCTGCTAATGGACAAAAAGTATTTTTTCAGAATGCTAGCGTTTTATGGGCAAAATCGCCTTCCGTGTAAGAAAAACCAAAAGACATTAGTGTTTCTTAATTTCAATTGATATTATATATTTCAACTCTATATTGTATTAAAGATAAGAAAAAACCTCAAAATCAAATTTGGTCTAGACGCATGTGTAAATAATTATTATAGCCGTTCAGTCCCATTTAGGTTAGCGCGCTAAGTCAGGTGAAGTGGGACACTTTTTAGTAAATTGCTTTTTAGTAAACCTAAATCAGTTAGAATGTATTACAATTATATATGTTTTATTTAAAGAGGCTGTTGTGAACACACCTATGGTGAAATTAAACCAATTTATTTATTCATTAATAAATTGTATATCTTAAAACACCCTGTTCAGCAAAATGGAAGTGTTCAGGTTGAGTGGGACACTTTGTTTGGATAAATGGGACACTATATTATGATAAAAATTAACTATTAGACACACGATAAATACTTTTAGAAAACTTTTAACAACATTTATTAATGAATTCACGTGTAGAGGAAATTAAAAAGATAAAATTCAAAATGTTCAACAGTACATAAAAAATCATGTAAAATGTTTTCGAATAATTAATACTAGGCTATAGTATTCATTTAGGGTGATTAATTTATAGTATTAAAGTGGGGATTTTTTAAATACATTTCTGAAGCCAATGCAAACATTGTAAACCTGAATTGAACATTCACTGAATGGAACTTTCACAATCTCGTGCTTTTACCATTCATAATCTCCTCAGAGAAACATCCACGACAGATGAAGTAGTCATCATCCACAAGTTCACTTCGGAACAGCAATCTGTCTGCAGACCAGAGGGCAGGAGCGTAGCTCATTACATAAATATTATTTTGCTTCATGAGCTCCAAGAATTGAAGATTCAAAATGGCCATCCAAACGCAGGACATGGGGCCTTGGATCCTCCTTAGGCAGCTGCTGGACAAACCGCTGACCCCACTCCGGAAACAGCGGGGAGCTCATCCAAACATTATCTGACTCTCGGATGATATCGTCCGAGTTCCATGCCATAGCCAAAAATCTTAACTTAGGTTCCTGTCCCTCAGTCACCTGCCTCTGATATTCTTCAATAGCCCTTGCCATTCTCTCTTTCCTCCATTGTTTGAGTTTTTTCCCATCCTATACTGTTGTCCTTTCCTTCTCCATATCCCCGCTCTTCTCTCCCTCTACCCCTCCTCTCTCTGTATGAATGCCTTTTTTTCTATAATGTATTTAAGAAATAAACAACCTGGAAATTCATATTCAGACACATAATTCTTACTAACAACATTTTATTTGTTTGTTTGTTTGCTTGCTTACTTACTTACCTACATACTAAATGACTTACTTACTTATTTTTCATGAAATGGCTGTGCTGTGCTTCCTAAAACTAGTGATAGCCCTGTCCCACTTAATCTAACACTGTAAGGTTCTATAAATCTAATTTTATAAATATTTGATACAGTTTCATGCTCATTATTATTAATTTGTATTAGACTGACAGAATAAATGCATTCAAAGAGAAAGATTTTGCTGACAGTATTATCAACCTTACTATTCTAAAATGGATTTACATTTGCCGGGTGGCTTAATGTGAGGTCCCAGGAGTCAAGCAATTTGAAAAATAACAACAAAACCACTTCTGTGATGGCACACCAATCACAACCTTTGCTTAATATCCAGTAGAAATGCAACACCACCACGATAATAACGTCTGTGATTGGCTTAGAAAATTAACCCTGTACAACACCCATAAGCTGAAGCATCCCACTCTACCTGCTGTCCCACTTTACCTGACTTTACCCTATCTTATATTTCGTCATTGGCGAGGAATCGTAATGGGCAGAATACACAGGAAGGACTGTGTGGGCCGCAAAAGATTTTCAGATCTCGAATTGGGCTGCAGCATTCTCAAGCTTGAGAATGGCTGCACTGGGTCATGACTAGCTTGTCGTCTAGAACTTCCCTTCTGTGTTAATCCATCTATATTAAGGTCCACAATGTAGAATTTAGGGGGATCTATTGGCAGAAATGGCATATAATATTCATAAGTATGTTTTTATTAGTGTAAAATTACATTTAACTCCAAATCATTGTTTTAGAAAGAGCTCTTTATATTTACATAGGGTGCAGGTCCGCTTGCATGGAGTCAACATGTTGTGCCCGGCTGTTAATGCTGAAGTCCAGAACAGACAAACCTCTAGAGAGCACCTTCCACTCTTCTTGTGTTCACAAGTGGCAGTGTGAATCCAGAAGGAAGCACCAGAAGGACCAGATAAAGAAGGAGAAAGGAAAACAAGGTGAATAGGAATCAGTGTTTGCTGGTGCTGGCTAACAAAACCCAAAAGTTGAAAAAATGGAGGATCATACTGATTATTTAGTGTGGAAAAAGTAAGGGAGTGTGAATGCAAGTTCTTGGAAGTACGTTACGGGCACCTGACAGCCACCATACTTTCTAATACATGCTTTGAAAGGGAGGGGTAAGGGAGGGGCATTCCGGTGATTGAATCCTAGATAGTGGTTCTTCAAGTCTTTCAGGGGCTTTAAGAGAATAGGTTGTACATAATCCGATTGATAGGATTACAATGTTCGTTTGTTCATCTTCAGTAAACGGTTTATCCTGGTCAAGGTCATGTTGAATTCTATCCAGTGAGCACTGGGCATAAGGCAGGAGTACACCCTGGACAGGATGCCAGTCCACCATGCACACACATTCACACCAAGGGGCAATTTAGAGTAGACCTACCACACCACCGTGACTCTGATCCAAGCGTACATTATAAATCACTCATTACCTGGAATCACTTTTTTCTGGTCATGGTCGTTGTGGATCAGGAGCTTATGAATGAAGAATGGATGCAAGGCAAGGATACCCCATAGATGGGATGACTGTCCTAGATGTGCATGACAAACACTGATTTACACACTAGATCACATTTAGGGGCAATTCTGAGACAACAATCCATGTACCTGGCATGTTTTAGCAAGGAAGCAGACACAAACACATGCAGGCCATCTTAAATTCCACACAGACAGTAACCCAAGCTCAGGATCGAAGCCACAACCCTGGGGCCCAGAAGCCACCTTGTGCCCACAAACTCTGTCCAAGTGACTTCTAATTACCTTACACCGTTTGTAAAGTGGGATCTTCCCAACAAAGGCACGAAAGACACAGATATATACACTAAACATCAGTATGTATTAACATTTTTATTTAAATTATATGAAAACAGTACAAAAATATAGCAGACAATCTGTACATTTTCATAAATAATAATAAAACATGGTCAAAATCAACATCAACGCAAAGTCCAACGACACAAACTGTACAGCTGAAGATAATATATATTTTTAAAAATTCTTTACAAAACAATACTGAAACCAAAGCAAGGCTTAAACAAATAAATACTATCAATACTGAGGAGATTAACTTAAAGTGCGCACCTTGCATTGCATTTACAAGATGGACAGTAATATAACAAAATCAACTATTTTGGTGTTTTCCAAAGCTGAATCCGGGGATTTTCTGATTGTAAAAACACGGTTGTTTGTTATTTTTTTCCTGTATGATTTATATTTAAGACAACATAGCAACAGGAGAAATGGAAGAGCAAGACATCCTTTTATTGGCAAGACGTGTGAACTGCAATGTGCTATCATACACACACACAGACACACACACAGACACACACACAGACACACACACAGACACACACACAGACACACACACACACACAGACACACACACA
>JAQQZR010001216.1:0-11743 GCA_030068235.1 Notoglanidium macrostoma | reverse complement strand
AAGATGCTGGGATTGGCTCCAGCTTCCCCGCCACCCAGACGGATAAAGCGCTATAGATAATGGATGGATGGATGGGTGGAAAAATAAAGCAAACTAATCCACTAATCCATCCTTCATGCCTTATTCCCTTATGTGTTAAAAATGTTAAAATGCACTACTTTTATTTATTAAATTGGTGTGTTGGTAAGGAATGTTTGAGTCTTGAGTCATGATCTTTGAGAGAAACTTAGTCACTAAATAAAAAAAAAAAACATACAGGTTAATATAAAGGTTTTGGGGTTTAAATGGAAATGTAATTGTGTAACAGTAGTCAATACAGCAAGGTGTATCAGGTTTCAATATAACAAGGTTCATGTAATGACTTTTCATCTGTGTTTATAAGCAGAGGGAATAAAGTCCCAGCTGCAGCTTTACAGCCAGATAACTGTAATGAACACCACGGCTCCTCGGAGGAACGGCACGTTCCTGTTCCTGTTCTGCTCTGAATGCGAAAGCGCTAACCCAGATTCGGGCACTTCACTGCTCTAAAGTGGCCATTTACTTCAGCCGTGGAAGAAAAATCATTCGAGCTACTGTGAGCATGCTGACAGGATCATCCATCATGCGGCCGTTTCGGCAGGCTGAGGGCCGCAGAGATGACAGGCTCGGTCTGGACACTGGCAGCACAAATCTGTCACTTTCAGGACTTTAACAAGACCACCTGCATTGATCCACTAAAAAAACACCAGTTAATGATTACAATGAAGTTAGCCTTTAACATGCTATACGCTTGTTAGCATAACGAAGATAGAGAACGTAGATAAACCAGAAGGGTTAGGGCTAGAAGGTAACGTTTAGTAGAGCTCACTATGCTTTATCCAGTGTATTGTTTACCTTTCAAGGGACAGTTTCTAAAAAATGACATGTACAAATGAAGTCAATAAACTAATAACAGTTTAATAATAGTGTTTTTTTTGTTTGTTTGCTTTGCACTAAAGCTTTCCAATCGTGCAACGTTTCTGTTTCAGTAACAGAAAAGTCAGTATTAAAGACATCTATAGCATCACAGCGCTGTACAGTTCTCGATTCTGATTGGTCAGAAAGTGTGGATTAATTTGTGGCTCTGACAATAATTCCGGCTGCACAGGTTTATATTAATTCCCCTTTTCAATAAGTTGTTTCCATGGTAACAGCTCATTCTCAAGGCTCGGAGATTGAACGAGATGTTCCATGAGATGTGGAGATTTTCCACCGTGTTTTTGTTGTTGTTGTTTGTATTTTTCAAGAGAAAGTCAAGGAACGTCTGTTTATAGTTATTATAATGTAAGTGATAACAGGAAGTAGCCTGTTTTCATTGGTGTTCCACAGCTGTAAATAGAAAATATTAGTAGACTTCGGCATGGTAATAGTGACTCTGCTTCATCACAACACTATGTTGTTTATTATTTTGCTATAAGAGCATGACCTGGAGTGTTTTATTCTGTACTTAATATAGAACCAGAAGTATATTATCCTACAAATCACTTCTGACATGTAATTCCAGCTTCGAACTTCAGGTCACGCCTCCTGTTTGAGCTTATTACTGGTGTGGCGTGATGCCAGACTATATAATGATGAAGATATTTCTGCTTCATAAAGGATCTAGCATGTGCGTTTGAGGGCAAAAGTTTGTACCCACTTACTTAGAAATGATGGCAGCAACAAAATATTTAATACGGATTTAGTGTTCGGATGTTTCTTCATCATCATTTACCAAGTAGCAAAAATGTACCTTGATATAAATAGCGAATCAATCAAAAATGTTTTGAATTGCTGAGATTTGAATCTCTGCATTTTTACTTTGTTCAGTTGTGTCTTTATGATGTGTGTGTGTATGTGTGTGTGTGTGTGTGTGTGTGTGTGTGTGATATACACTGTTGGGCTCACTTTTATAGTTTTTTAATATCCTTCTCCATCTTTCTAAAAGGTCACTATTTTTAGGTCCCAGACCTTTTGCGAGCTGTTTTCTATCTATCTGAGACGGTCCGTTTTTAATGGCTTAAATAAAACACAACAAAAATCACTGGATGACTTTTAACTCATCTGTTAGCTTAATGAGGCTCATTTAAACATAAGAACTAGAGCTTGCCAACAGATAGTTTAGATCTTACTAATAAAGATAAATGCTGATTCAGGACGTCACTGTTATATTTAGACTTTCTCATGTAATGAGTTTTAGGAGGAAAACAGCGTTAACACAGAATACTATTCTGTTCTGTATATAGAGACCAATGCTGCATTAGACTGAAGGTCGTAATTTGTAAAATATACGACCACTGACCGGGAAAGGAAAAAACAAAACAACTGACAACAACAGAAGCTCTGAAAAACGTATTTCTTATTTAACCTTCTCTATGGACTGCATTTTTCCCACGTACATTCTGCAAAGACCCGCCCTTCTCTGCCTCTGCTCTGGCTCTGACATGGCTCTCTCACCCTAATGCTACCTTCTCACATAGCCGGTTGAACTGTTTTTTTTTTTACCGTGGATGGGGCTTATCATGGCCTTTCCAGCGGATTTTGTAGCCATTCCGATGACAGAACGAGGGACAAGCAAATATGCAAATGAAGCTACAGTAGCCACGATGTTAGCCACTGAAAATGCCGATAGATTCACGGTTAGCGAACAACCAAGAGATAAACAACCATCCACACCTATGGGCAATTTAGAGCAGCCAGTTGACCTAATCTGCATGTCTTTGGGTTGCCGGAGGGAACTAGAGCACCTGAAGAAAAGCCACACAGGCACATGAAAACTCCACACAGAAACGCCCCATTCAGTCGCCAGAACCTTCTTGCTAACCACTGCACCACTGTGCCGCCAGCATGAACATTCATCACCAAAAACTTACTGTTGAATCTGAAGATTAAAAGAGGCCGAGGCGTAAATCTGTCTCTTGTGGTCTCTGACTCCGTATCTCACAACTCAGATAGAACCCTTCAACCTGAAGGCACTATCCTCCGTCACACTTGTAATAACTAGTAATGAGCATGTAAAGCGAATATCTTTCAAAAAATTTCCCCAAGGGGTTCATGCCCCAGATTCCCCTAGTTGTGGCAGGTCTTCTCTATCCATGCAATGTTCTCACCATTTTTACTCCTTGTTGTTTGCATCCCTGAAATATAATCTTGCCTAATCAGCTACAGTCAGAAGATTGTATTAATTTCATTTTCTCTCTCAACCTCCATCTCTTTTTATACTTCATTTAACACAGGAATGTGAAATTGTACAGAAAAAAGAACCGCAACACAACTATTTGCAAACACCAGTCGTCTGCTCCACGGTGTCCAACGACTTAAGATCCGTTCTCATCAAAATGCAACCCGCTAATTTGCTTTGCCGACCTTTCAGGCCTGCCGAGAGAGATGATCATCGCAGGCCCATGTGCGGGGCTCCGTCGGATCCGACTGTGTAATCATTCCACGATATCTGCATAAGATGACGGCTTTTTAATATATTCATGGTGCAGAACCTATTCAAACAATGTCTGGTTTTATATTTCTCTCTCTTTCTCGCTCTCTTTCTGCCTCTCCAGGGAGGGGAAACTCAGGTCCAGACTGAATAGCCTTGTTTTGTTCTGCTATGATGCATCCAGGCCCACCTCACCAGTGCTCCTCCATCCTTTCTGCCTCTGCTGCTACAAATGTCATTTATTTAATTTGGCTCATAAATCAGTTTGGGTATAGTGGTGGTGATGGTCGTGGTGTGTGTGTGTGTGTGTGTGTGTGTGTGTGTTTAGGGGGTGGACAGAGTTCAGCATGACAGCTGTTTCACCTCTATCTAGCTGGAACACAGGATGAGGGTCAACAAAATAGAGAACCTTCATACAGCATCAGTATCATAATTACATAAGCACGTATCATGATCCTATTAAAGGTAAACTCCAGCGTTGTTTTGATCTAAATATCTGTAAAGTGTGTGATAACTTATAAAACATAGAACATATTTACTTACAATGGAAGTCTACGGGCAGTTGTTGGGGCACATGTTTACACATGTAACTATTATAACACAAATTATGAACTTTTAACCTCCAGTAACCGCTATACCATGCGGCATCTAGATATGCAGCTGATCGAGACTATATTTAGGGGGGAAAAACATATTCCTTTGATGTTGTATCTATACAACACAATAAATAAAAGCAGGCAAACTAACGTGCATGAGAGTAGAATGACTCGTTATTTTTTAAAAGTTACAGATATGAGTGCGATTGAAGCATCAACCACTGATTCCTCAAAAATTCCACCATTATGATAACTCCACTCAAGCCAGTGAACACTCTCACTTCTTTACTGGTTTATGCACAAGAAAAGAAGCATTTCTTTATAGCATTTCTTCAGCAAACGTCTGTGCCACTAATGCTGCAACACACACAATGACTCGTTTAATAAACTCATGGATAAACATTTTATTTGGCCAAGCCAAACTAAAAATGCCTCCCAGATTGATAAAAGTTTCAGTAACACTGATTCGTCTTTATGTGTCAGTGTTGATAAATGTCAGTTAGCTGTACATTACTAAGCACTTTCGCAGCAGAGCTTATTTGTGTTTGGCCCCACCCACAAAGCACCATAAAAGGCAAAGCTCACACAGAGCTGAAAATGACGAAATGGCAACTAAACGGTGGAGTGAAAGTGTGCCTCCTCCTAAATGCTGTGTGTGTAAATGTTACAGTAACACAGCTCAGCTATTACAGCACCATAGACACACACTAATGCTTCCTCCGTAGAGTGCCATTACTTTTGTTCTAATCGAATCCCTAATATTACCCCTTGTATTAAATATGAAATATTTTAATATTCTATTTTTGAGCTTTTAAAATTTTGTAATCCATATATAAAATCACAGTAAGTTACAAAAATGATGACCTAAAGCAGATCACCTGAGGTTCACAGACATCTGTGAGTCACATACATAAATTTGCACGAACACTATGAGCATTTTTCTTTATTAACTGCAATGTCGTGAACACAACATTTCTTGTGAAAATCCTCCTGCGAACAATTTATGCTTAAATCATATACAGAGTCAGCCAAATAAATGTATACACACTTCAGGCTAATCTGTATAAATATTTTAATACTAAATTTATTCAGACATCACGAGATTAATACAAGTTACCTTTGACCTTTACCATTACAAGAGGTGCTCAAAGTGGTTAGCTTCTAGACGTTTGTGTAGAAGTGTTCCTGACGTGCGTGTACATTTTTATATATGATACTTATATAATACTTGAGGCTTATTGTGTTCAAAAGCTCTGGGTCATGTGACCTGCCTTGACCACGGCTATGCAAAAAAAAATGTATATAAAGGAAACATAAGCACACAGCACAAATATCTGAAAACTGAAAGGTCGCCAAAGGTCATTTTGTCCTCATGAAAGATGATGATTTCAATTGTTTTCAATTTCTATTCATTCCTCTTTTTCATATGTTAAAAATCATACCCAGTGGCCATCCAGACTTCATTTTTTCTTCCCCGTCAGTGGCTGCTTTCAAACATAGAGAAGGATCTTTGTTTACTTATCACTTTGGCACTCCTCATTGATGAAAGAGAACCTTTTTTTTTCCTACTCGTATCTGCAGCTTGTATGCTGGAGGTCTTTGAGCTCAAGGACATCAGCTCATATGCTGTGTATTTGTTAACGTACACACACACACACACACGCGTGCACACACACGCACAGCTGGTGTTTCCAACAGCAACAAGGCTCCAGCTTTTCTCAGAAGCGAGAGCGCTCAAAGCACACAGCAAGGAATGAGCCGGCGGAGAAGCTTTAACAAACAGACCAGGCTGAAGTATAACCAGGCTTTGCCCCAGAGGAGCGATGCACATCTGAGGCAGATTGAAAACACAGACATAAATATCTTGCTCAGGTTAACTTACATGTTTACTAGCGCTTATTATATAACGCGTGTTAATGATTAGTGCACGATTAGCTATCTAGTGTAACGTGACACCATACATGGCTGCAATATTATAGCTTTGTTTAGTACCGCGCTGATGTTAAATGGGAATGAACTGTTCTTGTGTTATTGAGTGCATTTTTATTATGTGAAAAGATCCATCTTGAGGGCTCTTTGAGAAGCGTGTGTGAAAAATGCCTTCTTGTTTTTCTGCCAGGAATACACACTATCAGGAAAACTGATAACAAACAGCCTGCCTAAGGATAAAGTTAAAAAACCTGCTAGCTAAGTGTGATTTTCTTGATTTGATTTTCTGGCTAAACAGTGTCATGAACCACCAATTAACCAATTCCTAAACAAAGTGAAGCAATGGTTCAAATTCAAAGCAGAAATGATTTTTTTTTTTACCACACCGAACTACTTAAATGTTGGCGAGCCGTGTAAAAGAAAATGAGACGACATGAAAAAATTACAGGTTAAGTAAATCGAGAAACAGCTTGCATAAGACGGCACAAAAAAACTGGCCTCAGCTAGAAGTGACTGTTGACAAAAGAGAAAAAGAGAGACTGAAAGAGAGAGAGAGAGAGAGAGAGAAAGAGAGAGAGAGAGAGAACCAGCTCATCCCCATTATCCACATCCAAAAGGCAGCTTGTACAGTAAAGGAGATATGTGTACACCAGTGTATCTGATTTTCTGTGGAAAGTCGGCAACAAGCTCCGTCTCCCAAGTTAACTCAAAACGAAAATTCTTTACATCAGCATGATGTCCGAAAGAGTCGTCACGCTGTGCATGACTCAAAATTGATTCAAAATGTCCGCCATGACGTCGTCATCATCACTACAGAGAACAGCACTTATACACTTTTGAAAAAGGTTTAAAATGTTTAAAAGCAAGAAATAAGAGAACGGAAGAGATTCGGAAATAGAAAGGAAAAGGGTAAAAGAATCTGCAATTATTTCCACACCAATGTTAGCTTGAACAGAGATCAAGAGAGAAGAGACGACCATGCGGCTGATGTTTAAACCCCAGGAGCGACTTTTACTTCAGGTGATGAGACACAGACTGATGAAAATCGCTTATAATTCTTTAAATTTTGTCAGTAGGGGTGTTTTCTTCACATGAATAGATTCGATTTTAAATGGAGATGTAGGTGCAGCATCTTTCAGTCAAATTGGAATGAAAGCTTTTAATGTGATGTTCACTTTTGTGGGATATAATAATGCTAAAATTGTACTTTACATTTTTTTTAGTGTTTTATATATATAGGACAAAGTGTCAAATTGTGTTTTCCCAGGCTGCCAAACAAATGGCCGTTTACACATTTAAGCCATACGAGAAAAGTACGGTGATTTTTATGTCACACTCATGCCATGCGCCATAGCTTGTGCATTATCATATCAAACACCATTGAAGTAATATAATGTCATTCAGCTTCACATTTTGAGAACATCATATGCCGACAATCACTGCAGCCACCTCTAGTGTCTACAAATCTGATTGAATGCCAATCTTATCTCGAGCACCTGCCCCAGCAGCTCAAGCACGGTGGCTCTGATATCCAATGGATCATTACAAACGAACCAGATTGAAGGAGTAAAGCCGACGCAAGCAGATCTCCAGATCACAGATCAAGCCCCCAGGGCTTCACTGTTCTTCCAGGAACCAGGAGGACACCCACAATATTGTCTGCATGGGCAGGACGAGACTTTATGGGCCCTTAAAAGCCTCATTAAAACCCAGCTAACAGATGGAGCCACTGTCAGGTCATCATGAGCCGTGTCGCTCAGGAAGTGAATTGGGTAAATATTTGGCAGGATTGGCAGGCAGCTGCATGAGAGGATCCATATATCAAGGAGAGATTAAAAACGTCCACTAAGACACGAACCTGCTCAGATGGAACGAGGAGACGAGCAGAGATGGGGAAGAACGTGAGTTTCTCACATCGATATAGAAAGTACTTCAGATGATTCAAATCAATTTGCCATGACCATCTTGAGAGAGTCAGCAGATAATTTTACATCGGATTGATGTGCATAATACAAGTCATGAAAAGAAAACGAGTTATATGAAATATGTTTGTTTTGCTGATTTAATAAAAAGGTTGTAATTGATTTGCTCACCCTCCCTGGTTGGTAGCTGTTATATGATGGTTGGGAGTGGTAATTGGTCAGGACAAAATTAGGGAGAAAACTTTTCATCACGCAGATTTGTTAATCCTGTATGTTGCTTTCTTTCAACAGGGTCTCTTTGGTCCTGGTTTGGAGAACTCATTCTCTAGCCCATACACAGTACCTGGAGCAAACCCAATGGGACATGGAGAAGTCAGTACGCTAAGAACCTTAGGATCAGACTCTAGACCCTGGAGCTGTGAAGCACCAACACTACTACACTACTTAACACATATCCTGAGCACACACTAAATGATTAAATGGAAAATGGTGAAGCAATCATTTGCCAACACTTCAATTCTCATTGAGCACTTTTATCATGATAACAAGCCCCTTTAGAGTCTGGACCATTTCTATAGGCGTATTATTACAGTGCTATGCCTGTCTGCTAGTCACTGGAGAGTCTCTCTCCTGAGCCACATGATGACTTCGCTACTCTGCACGGCAGGCTCAGTTCCCCATGCTTAAAAGTAAAGGTTGTGGTAGGATAGCATTGTCTGTTAGCCTGACCATTAAAACCAGAAGCAGGAATCACTGTATCCTGTAAGCCAGTTTAATATACCGCGACCGCACAGTCAACATGCCTTGTTTACAAATGATTCGTCTTTTTGAACAAATCATCAAGATAAACAAATTGGTGAAAAAATTGGGAAACAAATTGGTGTCATTTACTGCCATGCCTTCTGTTCAATTGCTGCTGACAGCTTTGCAATTGCAAGCGTAAATTACAAACTGAAACGTCGGTGATGTGATCCATGCCCCAGTGGAATCCTTGTATCCTTTGAGTCAAGGTCGTGATTCACACCTCTCTCAGTCAGCACGTCAGTGTTTGAATCAGTGAATCGTTTGAATCAAGACCAAGATTCACTTCTCTCTCTTTCAGTGGGCCAGTGCATGAATCACTGATTCATTTGAATGAATACCAATACCTCTTCTTTCTTTCAGCAAGCCAGTATTTGTATCAGTGACTCTCTTGAGTCAAGAAAATGATTCACTCCTCTCTCATTCAACATGTCAGTATCTGAATCAGTGAATCTTTTGAGTCAAGATAAGATTTTCTCCTCTCTCAGTCATCAGTTCAGAGATTGAATCAGTGAATCCTTTGTGTTTCACTGATTGAAGACCAAGACCAAGATTTACTCTTTTCTCAATCAATGTTTTCAGCTACTGTTTTAAAAAAATCGTCTCAGTCCTATAGGCAATTACAAGGTTGCTTAATCTGATCCAATCATGACCGAGATTTGCGCCTCTATCATGCAGCACGTCGGTTTAATCAGTGAGTTCAATGTTTTGTGCCTCTCTATTTCAGCTGGTCAGTGTTTGAATCAGTGAATCATTTGAGTCATGAGCAAGATTCACTCCTATCTCATTCAATAGATCAGTGTTTGAATCAGTGAATCATCAGAGTCATGAGAAAGATTCATTTCTCTCTCTCACACACATTTAGTGGATCAGTGTTTGACTCAGGGAATCATTTGAGCCATGAGAAAGATTTGTGCCATTCTCATTATGTGAATCAGTGTTTGAATTAGTGAATGTTCCTATCATGAATTTTTTTTTGAAGTTATGTGCTTTATCTGTATGTATTTTTAAACATCTGTGAATTGTGTAAGTTGTATTTGCAACTCCATGTACACTGAACATGATCCACTCCCCATGAGTCAATATTCGCTGGGATGGAACTTTCGAGCTTTCCAGTGCATGCAGTAGTAGCCTGTGTTGAACTGGGTGTGAAAAGTAATTCTAATAAACTCATAAACACAGAAGCACATTATAAAATATCATAAAATATCAATGATTATTTCACATACATGCTAATATGGCATGATTTCTACTACACAGAAGCTGAAAGCCACAACAGCACCTCAGCAATGCTGTATACTTTCAGTAAGCTAAAATCTTTGTTCTAATACTTCCTTTATATCGACATCAGAAATTAATATCATTATCAGCTTTGACAAAACAGCCCTGATACTCTGCCCTGCAGTTCAGTGTTCATTTCCACCTCTAAAACACCTGATTGAACTCACAATGGGTGAAGTAATTTGCCAGAGATGAATTTTAATACTCATTTGAGTAAAATGAATAATGATTTTGCAATAAATATATGCAGGAAATGAGTTTTAAAAGCTGATAGAGTTGCACTAGTGCTCCTTCTAGAGGCCAACATGACACTGTTTCCATCTAGTGGTGCACAAAAGGAGCTGCTTCTTACCCTTCATTCAAAGAGGTTCCTTTTTTTGTTCAGAATCTGTATCAGTTGAAGATCTGTGTCAGTAGAGGGTATAATTTAACACTGAATAACCTGTAAAAGTGTTTTGTGTGTCATATCACAATGCTTAAGAGTAAAAGACACATGTGGTCTCAATATTGTTTCTTAAAGCATCCATATGTAAGTTTGCATTTTGGTAAAAAACAAAAAATCCTGTAAAGCCAGAACTGTTCTCTGATTATTATTATTATTATTATTATTATTATTATTATTATTATTATTCAATAATTTTTATATTATATAATACATTTTTATTATTTTATATATTTTTTAAGTTTGATTTTAAATATTTTATTAATTCTTCTAAAAAGAGACATCAAATTATTGGCTTAATAATAAAGAATAACATATCATTAGCACATTTAATCAGTCGCTGGGTTAATGGACCTAGGTTTATTACTCTATTTTGCCCCCGGGTGGATTAATACTAGTTGAAGTCTAATTAAATTTAGAAATTTAGAAGTTGGAAACTGAGCAAAATCTTAAATGTAGTGTTGCCGCCTCACATCTGTGACTGTCACTCACATTTCATGACTGGTCAGAGTTTTAGATGTTTTCCTCATGTCCACCTCCTAAAAAATTGCAGATAAGTGGATTGGCTATGGTAAATTGCCCCTTTGTTTTCCCATGGTGTATTCTTCCATCACGTCCGGTGTTCCTGGGCTTAGCTCCGGATCCACTACGACCCTCACAAGGATAAAGAGCTTACTGAAGATAAATGAATGCATAATAGAAGGTCCTGTACATGCATAAGAAAATTAAAGAAAAAAAATCTGAAAAAATTGAACTAGACAGTTAAACATACTAGGAACAATAATATCTCTCTCAGATGGTTAACACGTCCACTGGGTACAAACTCGTAGGCCATTTTAAATCCAGGTGGTATGAGGGTGCTTGCGTAGGTGCTCCCGTATATAAATATATCTTTGTGCTTTTTCTTTATCTGCAGTGACTAATGGGCTTTTGCTCTGTGTGTGTGTGTGTGTGTGTGTGTCTATGCAATGTGTAATGGGAAAGGGAAAGATAGTAAACGTGTTACTTTAATTGGCCCTTTTTTAGGATGCTTGCAGAGGTGGGGATGAAAACTAGTCTTTTCACAAGTACTACTGTAGAAGAACAGAATTTACTTCAAACACAGAGTATAGACAGTATTCAGATACTGTACAGTATCAGTACAGACAGTACAATCCAAATGTATTGGAGTCTTTCTTTTTTCTGGAGCTGAATCTAAAATGCTCTGCTATTGTTCATATAGGTCACTGCTTAGGTTTTACAACAATATATGTTACAAGCTGTGAGTTTCCTCCGGGTGCTCCGGTTTTCTCCCACAGTCCAAAGACATGCAGATTAGGTCAACTGGCTACTCTAAATTGCC
>JAQQZR010001215.1:0-11743 GCA_030068235.1 Notoglanidium macrostoma | reverse complement strand
CTCTCTCTCTCTCTCTCTCTCTCTCTCTCTCTCTCGCGCTCTCTCTCTCTCTCTCTCTCTCTCTCTCTCTCTCTCTCCATTGAACTACACATGCTTCTCCTGAGAGACCAGTATCCAGTACCCCTCTTACCCTACTTCTGGTGGGAGTTCCCATCACCTGGAAACCACTTGCTCCTGCTGAGGATGAACCCATACGAAGAGCCTACAGATACACTTAAAAACTGTGAAGATGGCTTTGGACTGCTGTTGATGCAAACAGGCTTGCTACAATGGGATAGGCCTACAAGTGCCATGATGCTACGGATAGTTTTGCAGGCTTTTGCAAACAGTTGATAACAAAATAGACTACAAGTTAAAACTACAATGAGTTTCCTGACTATACAGTTGTACTTTTGCCCCGTCAAGTAGACAGGCATAAGAGTTGTTTGTAATTGTACTATCCAGTGTCACCCAAATAAGGATGGGTTCCCTTTTGAGTTTGGCTCCTCTCAGGGTTTCCTCCTCATGTTTCAGGGAGTTTTTCATTTCCACCATCACCACAACTTTGCTCATTAGGGATACATTTATAAACTCATAAATTATTTAAAATTTGTAACCATAATTTATAGAATTCTGTAAAGCTGTTTTGTCACAATGTCCATTGTTTGCATTGCATCTGCCTTCGCCAACCAAACATGACACACCGCTGGCCAAAACAGCAAGACAATGTGAATTCACCATAAAAAAAGCTTTGGCTTTTAAGAGGAGAAGACCTTACCACTCCATAACAATAAATCTGTTTTCATATTATCTCAGACTTGCTTACACTGCAATATAATAATGGTCAACAATAAAATGGGACAAAAATTTTTTAAATGAACTTCAGCATATAAACAAGGAAATAGATTTATGTTACTCAGTATAGATTTTTCCAGGTACAAATTAAGCCGTTTCAATATAGGACCTCTGCTGACTGTATCTTCACCAAGGAAATAGTCTATTATATGGGTATAGTTTCTGAATGACAAGTCACTGAAATCATCTGTCTTTTCAAGCAATAGCTCCATAAGGCATCAAAAAGCAATGGGCTTTAGCCCAGTGAAAGCACTTTCAGCTTGAGCAAGTGATGATGATAAGCTATGAATCCTGACTTCCAAAACATCCTGCACACCATCAATTTTGTCCAACCTTCCAAGTCAAACATGTTTTATGTGGAATGATTGAGGACTAACAAACTGGCCCCCATACAAATTCCCCTAGTGTCACTTTCTCTGAGAATAAATCAATATGACTTGGGACAATATTTCCTATCAAAGTTCATGAAAAAAGAAACATTGCTTTCTGCTGTTAAAATTGGGCTAGGAATATTGGTATTGATTTAAGTTCAGACACACCTTCTAATTCAATGTTTTTTCTTTATTTTTATCACTATAAAGGCACTCATGTCTTAACGTAATGATGAGATGTCATTTTGTTTATTTAGTTTTTGACATAATATGGATTACTTGGTTACTGGACGTTGAATTGGGCTATTTACTGCATACCATCACTACCTCACTACAACACAACTGATGGTCTCGAACACATTAAGAAGGCAAGTAATTCCACTAATTATTAGTCAAGTTGAAAGAAGAAAACTCAGTGAAAGTCCATGGCACAGAAAAAAGTCAAAAACGTGCTCAGCATCCAGCAAAATCTGGAATCAAAGTTAAGGCATCAGCTCAGAGAAATTGTTTGTGGGAACCAGACAGAAATAGTCTTGTAGTGTGCATTAATGCTAAGGAGCCAAAGCAGAAGATACTGTAGTACACATAGAGGCAGGCGGCTGTAAGCAGCAGATATTGAAAATCCAACACAAGCATGTTTCATTTTTACCTTATTTCACTTAATGAGGTACTGATTAGGTGATCACCTGAACCATATTTTATTTAACAAGGAAATATATAAAAAAAACACTGTTGTGGTCATTACTATTCTCTTCCAATATCACCAACATGGATGGCAAAAACAATGCTAGTAGCACCTTAAATTTAATTGGAATACAAAAATATCTCTTCATCATGCCAAAAGAATTAAAAGGAAAAGATTTGAGTGAGAAAAACAAGGATTCAATTCTGGCTTTACTGGCAGAGCAATACAGTGAGCATCAGGTTGCTCCCATCCTCAAAATTTCAAAGATGAAATTTTCAAAGATGAAAAGGTCAAACAGCAGACATTGTGGACCACAAAGTTACAGACTGTCAGAGGGCAGAAAATGACTCTCCACTGACCGGGATGATCATCAACTCCTTCGAATTTCAATCAGCAACTGTAGGATGACAGCAAGTGACCTCTGCAAAAACAATGGCAAATGGCAGCTGGAGTTATGTTCACAGCAAGAACAGCTCAAAACAGGCTCCTCTGGGCAAGGCTGAAGTACAGCAAAGACAAAAGCTCTTATCAATGATAAGCAAAGGAGAACCATGCTAACATTTGCTAAAGACTATAAGGATTGGACCATAGAGGACTGGAGTAAGGTCATCTTCTCTGATGAGTCCAATTTTCAGCTTTCGCATAACCTGCTTGTCTACATGGAGACCTGGAGAGGCCTACAAGACAAAGTGTCTCCCAATCACTGTAGAATTTGGTGGAGGATCAGTGATGAACTGGGGGTGCTTCAGCAAGGCTGGAATGGGGCAATGTTTTGTTTGTGAAGGACACATGAAGCCATGTACAAGGTTATCCTGGAAGAAAACATGCTTCCTTCTGCTCTGACAATGTTCCCTAACTCTGACAATTGGGTTTTCTAGTGGGACAATGCTCCATGCTATACAGCCAGGTCAATCAAGGTGCGACCACAAGATCAAAACCCTGTCATGTCCATCTCAATCTCTAGACCCCAATGAAAACCTGTAGAATGTGATCAAGTCATCAAATAAAGCTGAGCTGATTGAATTTTTGCACCAGAAGTGGCATGAAGTCACCCAAGAGCATCATGAAAGACTGGTGGAGAGCATGCCAAGAAGCATGAAAGCTGTGATTAAATGTCAGGGTTATTGCACCAAATATTGATTTCTGAACTCTTCCTAAGTTCAAACATTGGTATTGTGCTGTTTAAAGTTTAATATGATCTTGATTTCTATGCATTATTCAAGGTCTGAACACACTGCATCTTTCATGTTATTTTGACCAGTTGTCATTTTCTGTAATTAAATGCTCTAAGTAACAGTATTTTTATGTGGAATTTGGGGAAAATGTTTTCCCAAAAAAATTGTTTGTGGATTAAAGCAAAAATGTTCATATTCCTCAAACACATACCTATAAATAGTAAAATGAGAGAAACTGGTAATTTTGCAGTGGTCTCTTAATATTTTCCAGAGTTATACATACATACATACATACATACATACATACATACATACATACATACATACATACATACATACATACATACATACAGTACTGTTCAAAAGTCTTGATCCACCCTTCATTTTTCACCCTTCACTCTTCATATTTTGCATCAAAAGGGACAGGCTTTCTTTTTTTTTCTCATTTTAAATGTAGTTTTGAAGAATAGTTTTTGAGCCTTCTTGCATACCTTGAAAGAAAAAAAACAAAAACACACACAAACATAATGGAACACCACGAGTCATGGATCGGCCTCCCCAAAGTTTGAATCTCAACATTATTAAAGCAGTGTAGGATCATCTCGACAGAGAATGGAACAAAAGGCAGCCAAAAGAGCTTTGGAATATAGTTCAAGAATCCTAGAGAAGTATTTCTTGACTATTTAAAGAAATGACAAGAAAGTTTGCCTAAGAGAGTTCAGGCTGTGTTGAAGAACAACAGTGGTCATACCAAATATTGACTTTAAAACTTAGAATTATACAACCTCTCTTTATACTTTTATATACTCTATTGACATGTATGTTTGCACACATTGTACCTATTGTATCATTTTCCTAGCAACAGAGGAAATGAGGGGTGAGGAGTGGCTCAATACATTTGCACAGTTCTGAGAAAATATACAGCTCTAGAAAATATATGCACAATTCACTCTGGATGGCTCATCAGTCCATTGCAGGCCACCATGCACACACAAATTCACACCTAGTAATTTGAATTTAGCAGAGGCTATCTATGCTTTTGAATAGTGTGAAAAAACTGGAGAACCCAGAAGACACCCTTGTGAACCCTCTGCAGTAACAGTAACCTAAGGTCAAATTTGAACCTCAGGACCCTGGAGCTGTGAGGTGGAAAGGCCCATTTTCTATGCAAGAGTTGCCTCACTTGGAAAAAAAAATAGATTTATTTTCCACTCGTGTTAATTTCTTTGGAATGCCATCATTGGAAGATGATATCAGAACAGTTCGGCTGTCAAGGTACATGATAGATTGTGTTGATCATTATTAAAATTGATTGACTGAGTCTGTAATCATTCATTTGAGCATTGTTAGTAAATTATAGCAAGTCCCATCTTCTCTTTTTTTTTAAATTGCAACCTCATGTTAAGTTGCCCTGCTTAGTAAATCTAGCCCGTAGTATTTAGTCTCACATGTATCAGTTACAAAAATTAAACACTTCCTGAATTGCAAAACACAAAAAAGGCATGCTTTAGAAGGGACACTCAACCATATACTTGGCTGAATGGTAAAACATTGACTATGCTACCTGGGAAAATATATTCAGAAGGAGAAAGAAAATAAAGTTAAGAAAAGTGAGATCCCACTGGCTGAGTAAAGGAACCATTATTATGGCAGGTACAGGTATAATGCATTAATTTATATTCACATATTCGCAATATCCTCAACTTTTAATTTTCTATAAATAATTACTTTTTGTATCACTGCCAGCTCCTTAAATATCTAATGACTCACATGATACACATGCAGGAGAAAATACAACCTGTTAGAAACTCATTCCTCCTGTGGTAATTTTATTGCTGTCCATACATAAGCATTTTATCACGAAGAGATGTTTAAAAAAATATTACTGTTGTCTTCCTGATAAACTAATACAATCTGGATAAAGCTTATGCAAGCTACCTCTGATCCCTGACCACCACATGAATGACCCTATTAGATTATATGCACAAGTAAATAAACAGTCCTACATGCCTTTTTTAGATCAGTGGCTAATTACACTATAGTCTGTGCACTTTCCATCCTAAATATTATGTATGCAGAAGTGACAGGATCTACACAGAAAATTTTAGATTCATAAGATGCTCATGCTATGCCTTTATAATTATAAATATAATTAAAGTTATAATCAGTGTAAAATTGACTATGTCTCATGCTCTTGCTCTGCATCCACTAGTGACTCTGCATACAAATATGACAATATTTAACAATGGTAATAGAAAAAAAGAAGAAGAACTTTTACGGAGGTGAATGGTTGAAAGCATTTTATTTGCCAGTCTCTGCAGGCATCAGCAATAAAAAATTGTGTGGAATGGTGGTAAGTTACAGTTGCTATAAAGGCAGTGACCCGTGAGACACACACAGTGTCAGAAATGAAAATGAAATGAGCTGACTTGAATGTTGGAGTTAAAAAATAGCAGTACACAAGGAAAGTGGTGACCCAAGTACAACCAGACCAATGAAGGACTGCAGTTGTCATTAGTAAAAACTTCATCAGTTTCCTTCCTTCCTTCCTTCCTCCCTCCCTTCCTTCCAGGAATCATTACTATTTCTAGAATAGTATGCCTCACTCTTATAACTACACACCTTCATTAGTTATGTACTCAATAGCTGTGTTTCCATTAACCTGCTTAATACACAATTGAAACAAGAATTATTAAATGGAAACACGTGAATTTCAGGGGGAAAAATACTCAAATATGGCCAAAAAGTTTTTACGCTTGAATGAGGTGGTTTTTCAGAAAAGAAAAAAAAAAAACATTGTGATTTTTTGGTCTGTAAGAGCTATCAGAAGAGGAGAAACTATTGCAAGAGGAGAAAACCCAGCTTTATTTGCATAACTTCACTCAATGGAAACAAATTTCCAACTGTGTTGTGTAAAAACTTTTAAAATGCACAATCTGTCCAAAAAAAGGTCACCAACTGGATTTAACAAAGCAAATAGGTAAGCGCCTCCCATTGGTTAATTACTGCATGGATGATTATTTTTCAGCTGGCAACAAGTTATTTAACCCTAACCAATAACATGTCGGAAGACTCGTCCTGTGGTCGTGGAAAAGATGTTAATCTGTCTCAGATGAGTCAAATTATTGGCATGCATCAATCAAAGAAAACATCTAAGGAAATTGCTGAAATTACTAAAATTGGGTTAAAAACTGTCCAATGCATTATTAAAAACTGGAAGGATAGTGGGGAACCATCATCTTCGTGGAAGAAATGTGGTCGGAAAATCTTGAATGATCGTGATCGATGATCACTGAAACATTTGGTGAAATCAAAACAGCTGTGTAGCCTTAAGAAAACCACTGATCAGTGAGACTAATTGGAAAATTATTGATTTGCTAGGGAGATTTGCTAGGGAGCATAAATATTGGAGCAATGGAAGAAGGCCATGTGGTCTGATGAGTCCAGATTTATCCTGTTCCAGAGTGATGGGTGCTTCAGGGTAAGAAGAGAGGCGCATGGAGTGATGCAGCCATCGTGCCTAGTGCCTACTGTACAAGCCTGTGGGGACAGTGCTGTGATCTGGGGTTGCTGCAGTTGGTCAGGTCGAGGGTTAGCAACGTTACGTGCCCAAAGAATGAGGTCAGCTGATTACCTGAATATACTGAATGACCAGGTTATTCCATCAGTGAATCTCTTCTTCCCTGATGGCACGGGCATATTCCAAGATGACAATGCCAGGATTCATCGGGCTCAAATTGTGAAAGAGTGGTTCAAGGAGCATGAGACATCATTTTCACACATGGATTGGCCACCACAGAGTCCAGACCTTAAACCCATTGAGAATCTTTGGGATGTGCTGGAGAAGAATTTGCGCAGCGGGCCAATTGTCCCATCAACTCTACAAGATCTTGGCGAATAATTAATGCAACTTTGGACGGAAATAAATGTTGTGATCTTGCAGAAGCTCATCAAAACGATGCCCCAGCGAATCCCGTAATCAAAGCTAAAGGCGGTCCAATGAAATATTAGTGTATGTGACTTTTTTTGGACAGGCAGTGTATCACTTCTATTTCACACAAAACTGCAATGGAAATCTGTCTAGTGATTCACAATTGTCCCTGAATGATCCCCGCTGTGACTTTACGGGGTAACTGAAAGTAAAACAACTGGAGAGCAGCTGATTACATTTAAAAACAAGCTAATGCCTTCTTGTGGAGGCTGTGATGGCTCACTGGTTAAGGTTCTGACTAAGAGGTCAGAAGGTTTTGAGTTTAAATCCTGGTCTGCCAAATAAATAAAATCTTATGTAATCCTAAATAAGTGCTGTGATGTGTCTCAGTAATGTGTGGAAAGTCTGAATTGTTAACTATTTCCCACTTAAATTAACCTTTTTTTTTTGATGCCCTGAAGTTTTGAGTACTTGAAAACAATTGCATGTTGGTCTGCAATCTTCACCTAGATTCAGAGCATGATTTCATGAGTACACAACCTCAAGGAATTCCATCCCTCCATCTATTATCTATACTGCTTTATCCATCTGGGTTGCAGGGGAAGCTGGAGCCAATCTCAGCAGACTTTTCGGGCGAGAGGTGGGGTACACCCAGGGCAGGCTACCACAGGGCCAACACAGACAAATAGCCACACACCTATTTAGAGTAGGCAGTTGACATAATCTGCATGTCTTTGGACTGTGGGAGGAAACCGGAGCACCCAGAGGAGACCCACGCATGCACGAACTCAACACAGAAAGACACCCTGGGTGACCTGGGGATCAAACCCAGGACCTTCTTGCTGTGAGGCGACAGTGCTAACCACCACTCCACCGTGCCGACTGCAAATAGGTAGTCATTATGAGCCAGGAAAAAATCCTCATGACTCTATACATCTCCTGCCATTGGTAAGAATCTTTACCGCTCTCTGCCAATTGCTCTGATTGCTCTGCAATACTTATTGCATACCACATTATAGGTCTGAATTTAATGGAATGGGGTTTTCATGTAATAATGTGCAGGGAAAACAAATTAATTATTCCTGTCTAATTTTAGTACATAACTCTTTTCATATTTGTTCTACTTTCAGCTCAGTAAAAAATGTGTTTGGTTTTTTTTTTTTAAATCAGCCTGCTTATTTATTTATTTGTTTGTTTATTATTGATTTATTTAATATTTTTTATTAGACTCCACATTTTTATACTAAGACCCAGGTTATACTGCTGCAAAACACTTTGACTGTTTCATTAAAATGGTCAGTTTACAGAGTTCTCCTATAGTAAGAACATGGCGTGGAGTAATATATATGCATCCCACAGCTTGTTTACCTTATTAGAATTCCACTCTTCAGTTTTAAGATTTGAATTTGAAAAGAATAACCTGACGTTTTCCTCTCAAGCTGCTCTAGCACTTAAAAAAAAAAAAAATCTTTGCTAAGAAGAAGCAACAGTAGCCTTTCTACCTTATCCTTAATGCCACCAATGTTCAGCCACTATAATTTACTGAAAGACTTTTTTTGTCTGTCTGAAGTAGATTGCATTCTACTGCACACTGTGACTCTGTATTATGATGCATCCAATCTTAGAAAATCACACAATTTTCCTGCCTGGGATAATGACTGACTTATGGTGGAGAGGAAATAAAATTACAACCCTAATAGAACTGTGTCATTTTGGGACAGGAACACAGCAAACAATCACCTAGCTTACATTTGTTGGTTTATGGGACCCTTTTATATTCACTAATCCCTGGTTCCTCGCTGCTAAAACATGCTAAGCATTAAAATACTAACACAAGCACCTGTATATGCCTGTAAATTTTGTGAAAAAAGCATAGCATTACAGAAAACCTATCGTATCCACTTTTTCATCAAAACTAAGGTAGCAAAGGGATGGCCATGATAACTGAAATGTCCCTACTTACCAAACGTCATGATAGCAGAAATGCCCACAGGTTATGCTCAACAAACTTCCGTATTATGTAAAACAGGTCGCATTGCTTCCAGTTGAGGTCCTCTGTATGAGCTACATTGAATATAGTGCTGTTATACTCAAGATGAGCATTAATGATGTCCATTGCATATACAGGTTGACATCTAAATCTTCTGCCTCCAAAATGGATAAGGGGTTTAAGCTATACAGTTCCTTATACATACTGTATGTGACAATCTAGTAATGTTAGCTAATCGTTGTAGTCCTGAACAGGGACAATATAGTTCTTCACTAAGTTAGCTAGCTAACCTAACCCTAACCCTAACATTAAGTAGTATACATATCTGATAGAAAACTTGCTAGCATGTTCCTTATTCACTTTAATAATGTCTCTAGCAAGATAATGCTAGGTACACAGCAGAAGTCACTGTTAGGATTATTCCCATTCTGATCTTTCATTAGTCTTGGCAAAGATATTTTTTTCTTCTCACTAACATTCAGATATTAATCAACTAAACCAGAAACAATAAAAAGCACTAGCTAGGTTAGCTAATTACCTAAAAGTCCCTAACTATCGCCATCAGATCATACAGCTGTTATCACCTTCTCCGCCAAGCAAATGTGATGAAACCTGTTTTCCAGCTTGGTTATGTGACGTTCAACATAAAACCTATGGAGGGCAGACCAGCTAGTATGGCTCTCCTTAGGTGTCATCACATGCTTCAGTCAGACTCAGCACAAACTTGTACCTTAGAAGCTTATTTGAATGTTGATGTTACTTAATTAGCAAAAGAAAATTTGTTATGGATGGAGTGTAAGTAGCTAGCTGAATTAGAACCTGACTCAGAAATAATTTATTTCTATACCTTTTCTATATGTTTCTAAATGTTTCTACTTCTATACATTGTCTTTGTCTTTTCGGGGAGTTAAAAGGCAAAATTTCTCTTCCTTTTCTCATTAAAACGTCATTATGACTAGATATTCGCTAGGATAAGATTAGCTAGGCCTGCTTTTTAAAGCTAGCTATAAATGATAGCTTGAAGTAACTGACTCCTGTAGGCAAACTCATGCTTCATTGCTATAAAAAAAATTGTTACATACTGTAGCTTCTAAGTATTCAAGTATATAAGTAAAATAAATTTTCTCCCGATTTAATATCTATCTGAGCCTTTACCACACCTTGGTTAAATTCTTGAGTCTGAAGGTGGGCATTAATATTATATAACATCACAGCTTTGACAGTCATTCTGACTGTTACATAAATGATAGGTTTATATTAACGAGCTCATACTCATACATCATGAGGCGTAATCAAAAATTTCGGAGACTGTTTTATGTTGTGAATGTACGGAGCACATCAAGGTCATGTATGCGCAGCAGGAGCAAGCAGTAACTTTTATGAGTCAGTATGCTGTGTGATGTCAACACCAGGACCTGTATTACATGCATTTTTGTTACAATGTGCATGTGCACATTTGTGATTTTACGCAGAGCACAAACATCAAATTCAGTGTCAAACTTGGGAAATTGGCAACGGAGACCCTTGAAATGCTTCACATTGGACCATCAGAACCCTTGAAAATATACAAGAAACTGAGCACACTGTGTATCACCTTGACTTCTGCCCTCTTGAAGAGTGAATGACTCTCAAACACCTCGCCTGGTTCATAGCTTCATTTCTGTAAGCTTGCTGAAGCATTTCAAGAGTCTCCGTAGCCAATTTCCAGAGTTTGATACAGAGTTTGATGTTTTCACTCTTCGTAAAATTGCAGTGTATGTTGTCACAAAAAAGCGTGTAACACAGGCGTCAATGTTGGCAATGTGACATCGCATAGCATACCGACTTATTAAAAGTTATTGTTTCTTTGTGTATCTATGTTAATCGAGTGCTATAGAACATATGAATGAAAGGAAGATTGATGTTGAATGTGTTAGGACTGGCTAGTGCTGTGAATTATTTGGTCTCAAGGGTTTGTTTGTCAAAATTATCCATATAACCTAAGGGCAACCATCAAAACAAATCCACGCTCATGCTGTCACATATGGAATTGGAATATAGTTGGACTCATGAAGGGCAAAGTGTCAAAGATTTTAACTGCCCCAACATAAAATGAAGATTTAATGTTATTAGTCTTTTCCACAGCAGCAGTCTCTCTCACTCTCACATAAGAAATTAATATCAAGTAAGTGATGTTTTGGATAGCTGGCTCACATTGAGTAATATATTCCCATTAAAAGTGCTTCTGGTAAAATTGGCATTCCTTCTTCCTTTTAGGTTTCAATTCATAAGGTTTCATATTTTAAGTATAATGTTAAATTCCTGACAAGTACCATTTGCCATGTTTACTGATAATTTTGTTAACACTACTGTAGTAGCCATTTTTAACTAAGAAGTGGAATTTTATGTGCAGGACACAGATGAATGGAGAGATACACAAAGTGAAATGTCCCAGTTCCATTATGCGAAATATCAGCACTGTTGGAACCCCACTTAACCAATCAAATAGTGGACCGGAAATAACTGCTGTGTATGGCAATTTCCTCTGTCTGCTTTGCTCTCTCATGCACAAACATACAGGCTTTTTTAAACATAACTAACTGTAAATTAGTTGAAGCTGTCCTCATGACACACTTGCCACTCTCCATCTTGAGAGATTTTACTGAACTGCTGGAAGCATACTAATATTAAGTACAACTCAAATTCCAGAAAAGTTGGGATGTTCTTTAAATTTGAATAAAATGAAAACTAAAAGACTTTCAAATCACATGAGCCAAT
>JAQQZR010001214.1:0-11744 GCA_030068235.1 Notoglanidium macrostoma | reverse complement strand
CCATGGTTGTTGTTCAATAATAAAATTATTCCTCAAAAATACAACTTGCCTAATAATTCTGCACTCCCTGTATGTAGAACTGATCGACAGTTTCCATAAACATTTAGTTGCAGTTATTGTGTCACAAGAGGGTCACACCTGATACAAAAACAAAGATTCACATACTTTTACCACTTTCAGATGTGCAATATTGGATCAATTTCCTCAATAATTAGATGACCAAGTATAATATTTTTGTCTCATTTGTTTAATTGGGTTCACTTTATCTACTTTTAGGACTTGTGTGAAAATCTGATTGTTGGTTATTGGTCATATTTATTCAGAAACATGGTCAAATCTAAAGGGTTCACAAACATTCAAGAACCACTTTAAGTGCCTCCAAGCATGTATACTTAATAGTCCAAAACATTAAGCTAATCAGGAGGAAACATTAAAGCACATGTGTCAAACACAAGTAGTAGTTATTGTACCATGAATGCACAGATCTGGTCCTATTTTTAGATACTCATCTAAAAAAAAATATTCAGAAGCATATAATGTATTGTTCTGGCATTGGTGTAACCAGAAATGGTGTAAACCGGCCTTCATGGAGTACTTGGGAAGGCCTCCTCTGGGGAATTTATTGTTCTGCTGGGGACTTCAATGATCATGTGGGCACCAACAGTAAAACCTGTAGGGGAGTGATTGGGAGGAACGGCCTGCCTGACCTGAACCCGAGCACTGTTTTGTTATAGGACTTCTTTGCTAATAACACTTTGTACATAACAAACACCACCTTTGAGTATAGGGGTGCTCATAAGTGCATTTGGCACCAAGACATCCAAGACCATGGATTGTTGATCAGTTTTGTAGTTGTGTCATCAGATCCGCAACCGTATGCCTTGGACACTCAGGTGAATAAAGGAGCTGAGCTGTCAGCTGATCATGGCCTTTGTGTATTAGGTGGATCAGATGGCAGGGGAGGATGCTGGACAGGTCTGGAATACCCAAATATATAGTAAAGCTGGGCTAGGAACATTTGGTAGAGGCTTCTGTCCAGGAGATCTTCAACATCCACCTCAGGCAGAACTGTTTACTTGGGTGTTGCTTGTTACTATGATTCTATGTGGTTGCTATCGGTTTTCACGGTGCTTGCTGTTGCATCGCAGGTGATTGCTTTGGCATGGGTGCTAGTATGTTAATTGGGTGACATCATGTTCCAAGTGGCTAAAGTGGCTGAGGCCATGTGTTCCTTATGCTGTGTGACAACTGTACTTGCAAATTTTCCCAAAAGCAAGCACCAAATTCCTTTATGGGCTCTATGTCTATCTAAAAATGTGACCTACAGAAAAACAATAGAAACTTTGTAATAGGTGAAGAAGAAGAGGAAGAAGAAAATATTGGCTCAGACAATATTAATAAATATATATATAAATAAACTTTACACATTACATAAATGTGGATAGTGCAGAGTGTCCCTGGTATGCAGATTACAATACTTAAAAAACATATGTTTTTTAAATGCAAATAAATCCCCAACAAACTAAGACTCAGTTGTATGATGCTGATGCAGATATTTAGTCAAACCTTTTTGCTGCACATTATCTGTTTAAACAATTGTCATGTTTATTTTATAGATGTCATTTTCAAAACTTTTTCCTGCAGTGCATGTTTGTGGTGGTAGTGCAGCATGTGCATTTGTCACACTGACTATAGGAAGACTCTTTTACTTGTTTGTATGACTGAAGATGAAGAAGGCTCTAGCCTCAGGCATAGGAATAGCCTTCTCTTTCAGATGAATGTCTGAAAGAGGCCTTGGCCTCGGACCCACTGGCATGTCTGGCTCCTCCTCCTCATCCTCTCCTATGGAGTTAGAAGAAGAACAGACTTGAAAATTGGAGAATTTAAAATCACTTTCTATGGCATTCATATTAAGAACCAAGGTAGGGATATATGTTGTAGTTATGTTGTTGTAGAAAAAAATGTCTTGTGTAAAGGCCATATTACTTCCAAGTCTTCTTTGTTCATATGACAGTATCATTGGACCAGTGCATGCAAACTGGAACAGTGGCTAAATTTTCTGCCCAATCTTCTCTTGTGAGAAGTATTTCTTTGAAGGCCCAGCGCAAATGTGCCATTTGATAGCAATACAACTCATCATAGCGATACACTTGCAAAGCCATAAATACACTTTGTGTAATATTTTGTCTAATAAGCAAGCCATAATACCCAGGCACAGATCCAGAGGACTAAACTTAAATTTTGCCAATGTGGCCTTAAGCCTTAACATGGCTTGCAGCACATGTTCTGCTACTACACTATGTTCTGGGGTTACACTATGACCTTCTGAATTGTCCATTATAAGACTATCAGCACTGCATGAGGTATAGTCAATGAAAGTACTTCAAGTTCTCTCTACACACATGTGCAGCTGTATTAAACTCCACCTAACCTCTGCACTTCACTGCATGGTTGTATTGGTACAAACAACTGAAACAATCTAGTCAACTTAGTAAAGGTGCTCATTCTCATCTCTCCTCTGTTAGCGGCTGTTCTTCTTTTGATCACACCACAGATGACCTTGCCTTCCTTAGTAATTAATATATTCCTTCTGCTCCTTAGCAAGACAATATTAGGAAAGAGGATGAGGAAGATATAGTGAGAGTCTTTTTAAAGTTGGAATTCAGCTTCTTTGTTTTTGTTGCCAAAGTATAAAAATTTTTATAGAAATTTGATTCTGGATAGAATATTCTTTCATTTCAAACAGGTGCTGTGGTACCTGGGAAGTCATTCACTGGATATGGATTCTCATCGTTGTCATCAATATTGATCTGCAAATCACAAATCACATTTTTTAAGATGGCTGGCAGTGGTAAGTAAAGAAAAGAAAATGAAAAAGAAAAGAAAATGCAATGCTAAAAATAGTGACATTGGAACATATTCAGGTGATCCATTTGACTACAGAAGGGAAAATGCTAAAATTAATTATGTACTAATTACTAATTATGTACCAGTTGATTGGTTGGACTGTGGGGTCCTCCCCAACTTCTATAAACAAACAAATATCCTCAGATGACAACAAAAAATACAACAGATTTAAATATATAGTCTTTTTTCCCAAAACGTTTCCAACGTTCAGACACTAGGTTGGAAGAATAAGTACACCCTTACTACTCTCACAATCATTAAGAACGTAATTAGCAGCCATGTGTTACTAATGAAATACAAAAGGCTAGTTAATAATCAATGAGTGTGACTACACCTATAAAAGCAAAACTTTTAGTAGATTGGTGTTCTAGAGCACTCATGTGTGGGTCTACATCATGCAAAGAAGAAAGGACATCAGCCATGACCTCAGAGAAGCAATTGTTGCTGCTCATCAATCTGAGAAGGGTTAGAAATGTACAGTCTTGTAGCCAGTCCTTTTACATCCTTAATTTGACTTAATTTGTCTCCTTAATTTGAAACAGGCCATAAACTGTTTAGCAGTTAATTGTCCCATTACTTTTTCACAAAATGTCCCATGCTTGTATCAAACTCAAAGGCTTTCTACAGACCGCAATCTGAATTTCTGCACTGAGTTTCGGTTTTCAGTTTCGGTTAACTTCTTCGTCTTGCATTTGTCATTGTCTTGTTGTTCTCATGCCTAATCTCTTTGTGTTTCTTGGTTTTCTTGCCAAATGTTAGGGTAATTCAGGTCTACTTTTGGAATGTGCCTGAGGATGGCACTGACCATGATTGATCCAGCAAATCTCTGTTGGATGCAAAAAACCTTTCAGATGCAGCCACATATAAAGCATCCTTATCAGGCAAGGAAATAGGACTGAACTCAGAACCAAACCCCTGTTGGACCTTCTGTCAACAGTCCTGAGCTCATTCTTTGTGTTGTTTCTGCTCTGGCATCAAAGCTTTCGGTTGAGTCACCTCTAACACTCTGGCATGTTCAGTGAACAGGCATCTGACACGTTGCATGCCAAGCCCTCACCACAGACGTGGCTGAAGATCAGAGAGTTGACTTCCGATGCCATGCTCCTGCTGGAGCTCAAAGAGACAACCTCTGGCATCACAAATGCCAGCACCTGCTGTCCCTCATTAGGGAGAGCTGCTCATGCAGTCGGTGATTTTGCTAGGCAGTTTATTTTGTAGTTGCCTAATTTCATTCTTTGATCCCATTTTCTCTTTTAATGTGTTTATTATGCCACATATTTTGAGTAAAGTCTTCCTATTCCTTTTTCTCTGTGAGTGTTTCTAGGTTCCTGACAATAAGTTAATATGGGTACACAGTGAAGGTGTTAATTAAAATCTTCTTTTGCTAGCTTTTATACTTAGAGTTTTTAGCAGCCTACCTTTTATTTGGCATTGTAAAATTTTGATCCATCTAAGACTGGTTCCTTAAGCACTTGCTCCTCTAAGTTTCTCACCCACACCTGCTATGGAAGTTGATGTTTATATAACCCTTTGGCAAATCCACTGGGGCCACTGTTACTAAAGGTAGGTGTTTCCTAGTCTCTGGATTATGATTAAAGAAATGATTGAAGAAAAACTTGTGTTCTGGTATTCTGAAAGAATCAACAAGAAGTTCTGACTAAGATTTGTAAAAGACTCATTCAACTGCAATTGAATTTAGCTGATCTGGTTCTATTAATAACTAGTATCATGTATGTTTCTACATAGGTGTGAAAGTGAATGTAACTTGCCTTGGTGCTTTTTGGAGTTTCTTCATTTGAGGTTATTGATTTCATTTCAATCTTTTCCTCTTTTTTCTCAACTGGAAATTTCTCATTGCCTTGACACTTCTCCGGACTAGCCCTTCTGAGACACATAATATGGTTTAAGTATAAGATCTCATTATACCCCTTCAAACAGATGAATAATTCACAGTATGCATATGAAAACTAGCTTTTAATTGCAATTTAATGATTTAGAATGTATAAACTGTTCTAGAATCAAGTAATAGTTGTATATGCTTTTTATTTAAGAAAGGTAAATTAATACATTCTGTTAAATGACAGCAATTGCAAAATGCAAGCTTCCATTTCAGTATAGTTGAGTAAGCCTACAAATGGAAATTATGATAATTAAAAAAAAAATAGAACAGGGTACTTTATAATAACTGAATAGATTACAAGTAAACATATAAATCACAAACAGATTGCATAATACATTATCTGTAAGTACATGTGTCTTTGTTTTGAATGCCAAGCCAGCACCCACTGTAGAGATTATATTTCACAGTTGGGATGGGAGCATTCCCGTGGCATAGCTGGAATCTGTGGCCAGTGGTAGAGGAGTCTGGGCTGACCTACTCAGCTAGTTGCCACCAAAACCATGACCAGAATAAAATTAATAGTTATTAAAAATTTCAGTTAATTTGTCAAATTTCCTGTTTGTCCTCTACTAAATCACTGAACTAAGGATGCCTGTGTAACATGTTGTCCTACTTCCTTACATTCTGTACTGCTTGGGAAGTTTCCTCCTGAGCTAGTGGAAACCACATTTCCAAATCATCATGAAGGAGTTTACACATATCCTGATAGTGCACCATCCAAGCAAAATTGAAATGTTGCTGATAATATACTTTATTGATAATAAAAACAATTACATGAAGATAAAATAATGACCCTCTTAAAATATAGCTAAAATGGATGGGAAAAACAACAAGACAAGATAGGAGGATCAGAGCATAATGGCAAGTGGAAAAAAAGAAAAAAAAAGAGCGTGGCAGTTGCCAGAGACGAATGCAAGTAGGAGAAGAACTGGATTTGAGGAAGAGAGGGATATGGAGGACAACGCATGAAAGTAAATACAAAGATAGGGAGCCCTGAGGAGGAGTCTATTAGAATTAGCAGAGAAGTTGAGTATCACAACATGAGGAATAAGACAAAGATGCCACCATTCCAGACAGGACAAATGGACTGATAAAAGAAGTTTGTAAAAAGAAATGGTCAAAGACAAAGAATATAAAGTTGGAGAATGAGAGTGGAGAAGGAAAAGCAGGAAGGTGCAAGAAAGTCATTGACATGAAAGGGCAGCCAATGGGAAATGATTACTTCCTAAGAAGCAATCACAAGCTCTTTAATTCCACAGCCCTCTCAACAGTCAGCATAAAGAAAGCAATGTGCAGAATTTAGAGATGATGGTGCATATGTAATGGACTTGAATTAAACTAAAACTTTGTCAGGAAACATAAGTCAGATCAAGTTGAATTTTTTATACAGCATTTTTGTGCTAATCTGAGAATTAGATGTGGATTTGATGCCTTGATTGGGTTAACAATGTTACATCTTACATATATTAGCCACTAAGAGTTCTACTGATCCTTTCAAAATTACATGACTGTTGTAAAATTAGGTGCACAGCCAAATTACTTTCTCTCCTGATTCTGTGGCTGAAGAATATTCCATTTGGATTGATAAATCCTGCACACTCAGATGTATGTTAATTTGTATGATATTAAAAATCTACTTACTACAGTCCACTCTCACTATTACCAAGCAAGGAGCACAATACAACCCAATATGAGCACTAATGAAATGAGACGCCCAACATTGCAGTCTCATTTGGCTGGAAGATGATAAAACCACAGCATCCGAAACACACTCCCTACACCAGGAGGACAGGACATTTTGCATATGGCACCAGCTACTGCCCAAAGGAAGGTATGGTCCTAAATTGACAGTAGTGGACAACAAGGAAAAAGTAGTCAGATTGGTGAACCAACCAAATAGTCAGGAGCAGTAATAGCAGAGATCCCTATGCTGAAAGCAGCTCTGCAGTATGCTAAAGGTAAAAGATTCATGATATGCCTTTGGAATCCAAGGGGAAATAAAAAAAAAAAACCCTTATGATCATAATTGAAAAACCCAAAGAACTACTGGACATAAAGTTTCATAATCATAATCCCACTAAATCCACTTCAGAGATAGCAAAAGGAAAAATTCAGACTGATTAAGAAGCCAAAAATTTAACTGTGGAGTACTTAGAAAGCAAGATTAACTGTGATTCATTAATATCCTTCAAAGTGAAGGAATGTAATAGTGGCCTGAAATAAGCAAGGAAATAATCCAAGAGGAACCACAGAAATTTAAAAACAAGACAGCCATGTTATGAAGCTGTCAGAAGATATCAATGTCTGAGAATGAGAACACCTGAAGTACATAAAATTCCTCTGTCAAAGGATTTCACAAGTCAATGAAGATTTATGGAATTTGCCAAAGCAGATACATTGAGATAAATAAAAGCTGGGTAGTGATGACTCTTCTGAAAGCTCTGACACTGCAGACAATGTTGAGCCTTGCCTTATCAGAGGAACACAACTACAAATGCTTGGGGCGCTGTCCATCCATATGGGTACCCTAATAAGGAAAATTTTACAAAACAAAACAAAATATTACAAAAAAGCCGACAACAAAATAACTGCACGGCCTTGATGCATCACATCTCCCCTCTTAGTTTTCCCTTCTCTTAGTTAGACTTTCCTGATTGTTGGGGCATTTTATACATTTTTACTGACATATCTTAGTCTTGTTATCCAATGTTAGCCCTGTTTGCAATAGTCAATTAAAATGCTTTTCCTTTTCTTCGACTTTTGTAATTAATAGTTGCATTAGACGTATGTAGTCACAGAAGTGCCTCAAAGAAAAGAATAACAGTATATGTGGAAAAAGAAAATGAAAAAACAATAAATAAATAAATAATAATATGAAAAAAAAAATTTCCTTTTTGGCTTTTTATTCTCGTATTGCTTTTGCTTTTCACATATTGCTTTTGCTATTCATTAAAGGGCCATGCTGTCAATGAACTGGTTTTGGGCAGGCCTTTCAGCACAGGCAGAGTAGTCAATTCCTGCACACATGAATTTTGCTTTGGCTGGAGCTTTTTAGCAGTGCAGACTTGAGCATGCTCTGCTAGTGCTCTGCACAGGAGAAGAGCAATGCAACTTCTGCGAGCTGTACTAATAATAAACATAAAACCTTCATAGAGTTAAAATTAATCATAAAGCAGCTGACCACACTGTCACAGCCAGTGGCAATGTAGAGTGGCTATGATGGCCACAAATACTATGTAATACAGCTGACAATCTTTGAATCTCATATCTAAAGATTGGAGTGAATGACTCCAGACAGTTCATCTATGTTTTAGCCCTGTTATAGATTGATGACCTGCCCAGGGTGTACCCTGCCTCTTGCACAAAGTAAGTTGGGATTGGCTCCAGCTTCCCTTCCACCCTAATGGATAATTGGTGTAGATAATGAATGGGTGGATGACTCCAACAAGACTAAGGGTTGAGACACAAAGAGCCCGAGAGGTGGACAATTGCAAATATAATCCAGTCTTGCACTAAAATGGAAGAGAAGAGCCAACACTCCAAGTTTAGATATGCATTGAAAATCTTGCTGAGTGGCGAGCATTTCAACACTGTAATAAGTACCAACTGTTTCAAAAAAGCATAGCCAGCAAGCTAAATATTGTCATAGGCTAAGTTCACATTACAAGCCTCACTGTTCAATTCAGGTTTTTTTGCTCAGAACAGCTCAACCATGGCAAAGGAAAGTCTGTCATATACAACCCTGATTCCAAAAAATTTGCGGCAGTGTGCAAAATATAAAAAAAATATCGTCTGAGATGGACTGACACAAAATGGAAAAGGGGCTGTGGTTTATCGAGTCCACACATCAAATTGTTTTTTGGAAATCATGGATGTCACGTCCTCTGGGCTAAAAAGGAAAGGACCATCCAGATTGTTACCAGCACAAAGTTCAAAAGCCTATGGTATCAGTGATGGAATGGGGATGTGTTAATGCCCATGGCATGGGTAACTTGCACATTTGTGAAGGTATCATTAATGCTGAAAGGTACATACAAGTCTTGGAGCAACATATGCATTAGGTATATATCAGGATCCAAAGAGCCAGCCATAGCAGGTAATCTGAGAGTGTTAGACAAGCATAAGATACAGTGAATATAAAAAGTCTGCACACCCCTGTTAAAATGGCAAGATTGTGTGAAGTAAAAAATGGTAAGAGTAATCATGTCAGATAATTTAGGGAAATATGAAAATTTTACAATAACCTAGTTACATAAGTACGCACACCTTTTTACAACTGAGGAGGTGGATGTTCAGAATGAACCAATTACATTCAATCTTTCTGTAGGATTTTCTTCAAATCTTCTTTGTTTCATCTGACTGCAGAAGCCATGGTCCTCTAAGAACTTACAAAGACTGTATGGTATCTCACTTATCAATAGGTATCGATCAGGTGAGGGATATAAAAGAATTTCCAAAACCTTAGATGTACCCCTGAACACTGCAAAGGAAATCATTAACAGGTGGAGAAAATTGAGCACCACAGTGATTTTACCAAGAACAGTATGTCCCTCCAAAATTGACAAAAGTCAAAAACTTACCAGAGAGACTGCCAAGAAATCTGCAGGAACATTAAAGAAGCTGGAAGGGACAAGAATCTCTCATATTATTCACATATCTGGGCTGTGGAGTAGAGTGTCTAGACAGAAGCCCTTTCTCACAAAAAAATATCCAAGAACATCTGAATCACTGTAAACCATGTGGCAAAATGTGTTATGGTGTGATGAGGCCAATTCCAAAAGGTATAATCTTCTTCTTCTTCTTCTTCTTCTTCTTTTGGCTTATTCCCTGTTCAGGGTCACCATGGCGGATTGACCATCATCCACTTCATCGATTTAGCTGGTGTTTTTCCAAGGGATGCCCTTCCTGACACAACCCTCCCAATCCATCCGGGCTTGGGACCAGCACCACGAAACACTAACTGTGCCCCCTAGTGGCTGGGACCCCAAAAGGTATAATATTTCCATAATTTCAAAAGATATGTTTGTTGCAAAAAAAGCATATTACCAAAAGGACACCATATCCAAGGTAAAGCATGATGGTGGCAACATCATGCTTTATGGCTGCTTTTCTTCAGCCAGAACTTGGGCTTTTAACAAAGTGGAGGGAAGCATGAAAAGCTACAAATACCAGTCATTTTTGTGTAAAACATTCAAGTGTCTGCTAGTAAGCTGAAGATAAAAATAAATTTCCCCTTTCAGCATGTCAATGACAAAAAGCATACATTCAAATCAACAAAAGTATGGCTAAACCAAAAGCAGATCAAAGTTTTTGAATGGTCTAGCCAGAGCCCATACCTGCAGCCAACTAAAAATCTGTGGGGCCAACAAATTGACTGTGTCTGTTCCTTGAGCTAAACAAACATGTGGAAATACTCAGAGTGATTGTCATAGTAGCCTAAATATCATAAATTTATATCATACTGAATGTACAGCCAGCACTTTTGATCTAAAGTGCTTATTGTTAATGGAATTATTATTGATCAGGAGTTTAATGTACTTTGTTTAACAGAAACATGGAGTATGTAGCTATATACACCAGCCTCGTCTAACTGGAAGAGGAGGAGGCATTATACATATTTATAATGATAATCAAGGCATCACACATAATCCTGAACATAAATTTAATGCTCTTGAGGTTCATTATACTAACGTAACATATGTAGCCAAAAAAAATAAGTCTCTTCAGTGGATTCGACTAATTATTATTTACAGACTCCTAGGGCCATATTCTGAATTCCTTCTGAATTTTCAGATTTAATCTCAAACCTGGTTGTCCCTTTGGACAAATTATATACATTTTGATAACATAAAGACCCTCTTAGAACAGTGTTCATGTCAACTGCTTACTACTCTCCTTCTACTTAATTTGGACAATACAGAAGTACTTATTCTAGGAACACATGCAGCTAGGCTTTAACTTTCTGATTACATAGTATTTCTGGACGGCCTTTTTTTTCACTGTGTGCAGAAGTAAAAGGCCTGGGTGTGATTATTGACTCCAGTTTCTCATTTGAAGCTTATTCAGATAATATTACTAGGACAGCCTTATTTCATCGCAGAAATATTGCTAAGATAAGAAATATAATGCCACTGCACAATGCAGAAAAATATAGTTCATGATTTTATTGCCTCTAGGTAAGATTATTGTAATGCCTTACTGTCTAGATGTTGCAGTAGGAGCATAAACAAGCTCCACTTAGTCCAGAATGCAGCAGCAAGGGTCCTTACTAGAAAAAGAAGATCTGAGCATAACTTATCTACATTGCATTGGCTCCCAATGAAATTTTGCATTGATAAAATACTACTAATGAACTATAAAGCACTGAATGGTCTCATGCCACAGTACCTGAGCAAACTTCTGGTCTCTTATGATTCCCCACACCTACTTAGAATAAAAGGTACAGGCTATTTGTTGGTACCTTGAATAGTGAAGGCTACAGCAGGGGGCAGATCTTTCTCATCTAAAGCCTCACAGTTATGGAACAGCCTTCCAATTAGTGTTCAGTACTCAGACACAGTTTTTGTGTTTAAATGTAGGCTGAAAACATGTTTGTTTAGCCAAGCCTTTTGTTAATAGCCTTTTATTAGCTAAAGGAGCAGATCTGGAGGGTTCTCAGGCAGAGTGTTTTGGTAAACTGGGATGTTTGGGTGCCGTTTCTGCCCCCACCCTCACACATTCACTCAGGTTTGTTGATGGTGCAGTGGCTGGTGGAATTACATCCCAGGGCACTCTCATGTCTGTGTTTCATTCTGGATCTCCCTTTTAGTTATGCAGTCATAGCTTATCTTGCCAGAGCTTCTACTTTCACAAAGCATATGATATACACCCTGTTCCAAATTATTATGCAAATTCTATTTAAGTGTCACAAAAATTTGATTTCTTGGTTTTCAAATAA
>JAQQZR010001213.1:0-11747 GCA_030068235.1 Notoglanidium macrostoma | reverse complement strand
CAGTATTGTAACAGCATGTACAGTGTAGCAGTGTGTGATGTATAATGAATCAGATGTGATATGAAATGATATGAGTGTTCTGAAGTGTGACAAAGAATATGATATGAAGTCCTGTTCCAGTCCCTTATCTTAATGCTGTGGTAATGCTATGAGGGGAGTGGGGGCATGTTCTGAATTAGGACTCGAAGGGCCTGAGGATAGAAACTCCTCTTGAGTCTCTCTGTTTTTGCCCTGAAAGTGCGGAACCTTCTACCCGATTGCAGAAGTTGAAACAGTCCGTTACTGGGGTGGGACAAATCCTTTAAAATCCGAACTGTTCTGGACCAGCATCTCCTAGATTAAATGTCTTGTAGGGAAGGGAGAACAGACCTGCAGCAGCGTTCTGCCGCATGGATCACTCTCTGAAGGGCTTTTCGGTCCTGAGCACAGCTATTCCCATACCAGGATGTGATGTTCTGTGTGATGATGCTCTCCACAGCACCTGAATAGAAAGTCCTGAGGATCACTGGAGAGACCCCGAACTTCCTCAGTTGTCGGAGATGGTACAGGTGCTGCCTAGCCTTTTTGGACTGGACCTGGATGTGAGCAGTCCATATCAGGTCTGAGGAGATGTGGACACCGAGATACTTGAAGGACCGCACCCTATCCACTGGAGCTCCATAGATGATCAGATGCCCCTGAGACTGTCCAGCACATAATAGCTGGGTGCAAGCTGCAAGTTGGAACAGCATATACTGAAATGCATAACCAAGTGGCAGGGATGGTGTACAGAAACATTTGTGCCAAGTATGGGCTAGATATTCCCAAGTCCTAATGGGAGACGCCACCGAAAGTGGTTGAGAAAAACAGAGCTAAGATCCTGTGGGACTTCAAGTTCCAGACAGATAAGCAGCTGCTGTCCAGCCAACGAGACATAGTGGTGGTTGATAAGGTGCAGAAAAAAGCAGCAGTGATGGATCTGGCAATCCCAGCTGACAGTAACATCAGGAAGAAGGAGCATGAGAAGATCGAGAAGTACCAAGGCCTGAGAGAACAACTAGAACAGATGTGGAAGGTAAAGTCCAAAGTGGTTCCAGAGGTAAAAGGATCATTATGGGCTGAGACTCCCAAACTTAGAGAGTGGCTCCAACAGATTCCAAGCGAAACAACTGAGGTCTCTGTCCAGAAATGTGCAGTTCTAGGAACAGCGAAGATGCTTAGTAGAACCCTCAAACTCCCAGGTCTCTGGTAGAGGACCTGGGGTTGAGGAAGACACATACCAAACCCCCAGATTATTAGATTGTTTTAACTTGACCATTTTGCTCCCATTCCCACATGACACGGCATAATAATGGCATAATAGCACTAAGTGTGTGTGTGTGTGTGTGTGTGTGTAGGCTCTGTTGGACACACAAAGGAATGCAGGTTTGGATCCTCACCTGGTATCAGCAAACTCAAGGTACATTCAGGAACAACAGGAGCAGCAGCAGGTAGACACAACCTGTATATTATTTTGTGTGTGTGTGGCTGCAGGAGTCCATTTCCATTTACTGCATTTGGCAGGGACCCTTGTGCAGAGTGACACATCCTCATGCTAGTTCACTAAGGGACAGGGACCCTGGTTGGGTTAGTACTAGTACAGTCTAAACACAAGACAAAGATCTTTTTTTAAACTAGTGCTTGATGTATGACTTTAGAAGTATGTCTTTTAGTTTTTGTTTGAATTCAGCTAGTGACATAGCAGTTCCCCAGCCAGGAGATGTTTATTCACCACCTCAGTGCAGGATAGAGAAGAGTCCAGATGCAGGTCTTCTTTGTTCCCTGAGAGATGGTGTGTCCATTTGTACAGTGCTAGAGGCTCAGCGTGAGCATAGTGCAGAGTGGGTGTGATAATTGCTTTAAGGTAGATGGGTGCTGCTCCATTCTTGGTTTTGTTGGCAGACATCAGTTTTTCAAATCTGATGCAGCACCTACAGGAAGCCAGTGGAGGAATTGTAGTGATGGGGTGGTGTGGGAGAATTTGGGAAGTTTGAAAAGGAGTCGTGCAGCTGCACTGTGGCTCAGGGGCAGGGGTGTCAGTTGGTGCACAGGGGCAGAGTTGATCCAGGATTGAGTTGCAGTAGTTCAGTCTCAAAATGACAAGTCACTGAACATGTACATGAGTGGCTTCAGTGAAGAGAAATGTTCTCCTGATCCTCCTGATGTTGTAACTGAGAAAGTTGAATGACTGAGTCAGGTTAGTGATGTGTGGAGAAAAGGAGAGTTACTTGTCCAGAAACACACTGAGGTTTTGTACAGTGACGGATGGTGAGATCTCCGAGTTCTAAGTAGTTTTCTATTATTGTGTGTGTGTGTTCGTAGCTGATACTTCAGGAGCAGGATGAACAGATGGAGCTGGTTTCCGGAAGTATCCGTGTTCTGAAGGACATGAGCAACAGGATTGGAGATGAACTGGATGAGCAGGCTGTGTAAGACTCACACACAGACAGACCGACACATGTGGAGACATTACAATATGATCAGTCCGATACTACATCACAGTGATAGTTAAGGAGTTAAATCCGGACGATGCTGTAATGTATAAGAGCTGGTGGGAGGGACGTGGGAAAGGGATCTGCCTCTGTTTTGCTGGCTGAAAGGCTTTTATGGAGGACAGTGTTCCCAAGAGACTGAAGTGTTCCCAGAGAGCGACACATTCCCAGAGAGAGATACATTCCCTGAAAGAGAGACTTTCCCAGACAGAGAGAAGCCTACCCAAAGAACAAGTTGTTTCCAGAGAGTGGGTTTTTCCTTGAGAATGAGGCCTGTTTCCAGAGAGAAAGGCATTCCTAGAGAATGAAGCGTTCCCACAGAGCGGGGTGTTCCCAGAATGATTCATTACTTTGTGGTCTGAGCCGTGCCCTCAGCTTTTCTACAGCTCCTGTAAGCACTAGGCAGTCCCGGCTAGAGCCTTTAACCTGCAGTAGGACAGCTAGAATATTGCAGATGAACCTGGAAACAAACACACATACACACACAGTTGTTCTGCTTTCTGTACTTTAAGCCATGGGGGAATGTGTGTGTGTGTAGTATGTTGGGGGAGTTCAGTGAGGAGATGGAGCAGACAGGTTCAAGAATGGATTCAGTGCTGAAGAAACTGGAAAAAGTTTCACACATGACCAGCAGTGAGTACACACACAGGCCCCTACACTTTCAGTGTATTTATGCGTAATGTATCATTAATGTGTGTGTGTGTGTGTGTGTGTGTGTTTGTAGGCCGGAGACAATGGTGTGCTATAGGTGCACTCCTCATCATCCTAATCGTCGTCCTCATCCTCTTCTTTGCGCTGTGAGAGAAACAGATCTGTCTCTCTTTGGCTGAATGGCTGGGAGACAGGGTGGGAGAGAGACGGGTTGCTGTCCTCGATTTAGCAGACTGTTAATCTCTCTCTCTCTCTCTGTCTGTATCTCTGTCTGTATGTCTGTCTATCTCTCAGATGTGTGTCTGTGTGTGTGATTGTCAGAGTTTATAGTGTTAATATTTTTACACTGCAGTGGTCATGAACCAAATGGTTACTGACAGTTATGTATAGATATTAAACTTTTACATAATAATAATAATAATAATAATAATAATAATGATACCATTTTACTTTTTTTTTTTTTTTTTTTTTTAATTCAATTTGTGATATGACTTTGTAAACTGTGTTCTAAATCATGACCTTGTTATTATTTTCTAGAATGGCAAATGTACAACTCAAAAGTGATTAGAATCTGAACAAATAAAATCTGTAAACAGTGACATGGTAAATAAATTAGGTATTGTAATTACCTAATTGTGTTAAGAGTTCATCACACACACCCATCTGCATTTCACATGTCTGTTGGTCATGTGTGAAACTTTTTCCAGTTTCTTCACTACTGAATCCTTTCTGGAACCTGACTGCTCCATCTCCTCACTGAACTCCCCCAACATATACCGCAAATACACACACACACACACCTTACTATCCTTTTGAGGACCTTCCATTCACATAATGATTAATATAGCTAAACTACTGCCATGACTGCACCTAAACCTAACCTTCACCTCAGTAATGAAAAGGAAACTTTTTGACACTTATATTTTTAACACACTGTGGCCAAAATGGTCAGATCTTACAATCCTTGTGAGTACATTTGGTCCTTATAAGGGTATAAAAGCACATGCACTCACTCACACTGATTAACAATCAAAAGCATGTAATCATTGATTTTGTTAAGTTTTCTATTATGATACATTTGTAAAAGAGACTCTTATGAGACATAAGTGCTTTGTAACAGTAATTAATAATTACAGTAATTAATTTCTCAACATGGAAGATAGTTCCTGTTGCTTAATTATAGCAGCTATAAACATTAATTCCCTCATCAGCCTCTTTATTCTCTCCCTTAATAAAAATAAAAAAATAAACTCAGCTTGTCATTTTACTAAGAAAACACAAGGTATAACTCCATTTGTTTAAAGAGTTAAAGAGTGTAATGTCATTCATTAATAGATTTTTTTTTTAATTGTGGGATAGAGGAATACTATCTCTGGCATACAAAATCTATTCATTTTTATCAAAGTTTTTTGGTTGATTATCTATTGTTATTGTTATTATTATTATTATTATCATTATTATTATTATTACCTAGACTATAAATATATTTTTTATATAATTGTATGCTAAGTGATATAACGTAGCGAGAGGGGTTTGTGGCTCAAGCAGACAATTTATTTACTGCCACTTCCTGTTCCAGTCAGCCTTGCTTTCGGTTTCAAAGACAAGAAGAGCACGCGTTGTGGGTGTGGGAATCAGGATTGTGAAATACAGCTGCATGGTGTTGAATAACGGAACAGAGCGCGAGCCACACTACCGTAAGCTATGCAAATAAAGTTTGTGATTATGGGTGGCTCGCGACCCAAACCGCACACTTCCACAGTAAATATCTAAACATATTTTATACAATATTTATATAAAACAAATATTTTTACAAAATATTTTTGTGTTAATTGCATTATTTCACACGCGAGTTTATAAGTGACTTTAATTTGACTTTAACCTTTTTACATTTTATCCGACTTGTGACGTCACAACTGTAATGTTTCACTCTATGCGCCTCTCTCTCTCTCTCTCTTTCTCTCTCTCTCGCTCTCTCCCCTAATGCACTCTATTGTGTTCAGGGACGTAGCCCGTGCCGTCAACCAACAGCGATTCCTGATGTTAATGATCCGCGTGCTGATTTAAACTCTGTACAGAGAGTAAACAGCTGCAATTCCCGCTCTGACTGCGTGAGTGAGCGGCTCAGCCTTGAAAGAGAAAGTACGTAACAAAAGCAGCCTTAGCGTGTTACTACACACTACACACGGTGGGCTAAAAACAACCCAACTAGGGCTTGAAAAAACACCTTTCCAATGATGGGTTATTTTTAACTCTGTGTATTGGATTCCTTATGGAGCCCCCGAAGTGACATTGGGGTAAAGGTGGGAGTTTTGCGAGATCTCGCAATACAGCAAAGTTTTTCGTTCTGGTCAAGGTACTAGTTCATTTCAGGACTGTGTGAGACGCAAGGGCATAGGGCACTTGTTGCAAAGCCTCGCGGTCCTGGTTGAATTCATTAGCAACTAACTGCAACACTCTGGACAGCTCTGAAGCATGAGCCATGGATAAGGATTTAGAAAAGTTTTCGCGCTCAAGAAAGACATCGTGCGAATGCAAAAAGATCTGTATTTTAGGTAGTAGACGAGGGGCGGGCGACGTCATGACTTCACGACTTGCAAAGTAATGCTTGTTAACTGTGCTGTATAAATGGGGTTTACAGTGAGTAGTCAAAATTTGGTGACTTGTGATTATTTTTCATGATTGACTGGATGTCATATCATTTCCAGGTGAGACATTAAATGAAATGAAGACAGAATAGCAAAAATCTTTCAGCAGAATGAGTTCTCAACAACAAAGTCTCAAAAATAGTAAGTGCATCCCTTCTCGTGACTGAAGGTGACTGCACTTACACAAAGGAGTGCTGTTGAAAACAAAAGCAATCCTGTTGTGTATGAATGAAAACGTTGTTCATGTCATATTTGCAACATTTCAGAGGAAGTTGTTAATCTTACCTTAACATTTGTTTGTAAAATATCATAATAAATAAGTGATGAGTTTTTTTATGTCATCTTAAGGCAAAAAAAAATGTGCAATTACATCGATAGGGGCAATCAATGGCAGCGGGGCGTTTTAGTGCACGACACCAGTACCTGTGAAGCTGTTCAGAGTATTTGCAATTGGTTGCTAATTAATTCAACCAGGGCTGCAAGATCACTATACGCTTTGCAGCAAGTGTCCCCTTGTGTTAAGTATTTCCTTTAGATATCTCTCACTTATGTAAAAAGTGTGCCTACTGCAAAGCAGATTTAATGTCTTTATATTTGTGCCCAATTTCAAAATAAAACTACATGAACCTTTCCCACGGGTGTGCACGTGCCAATATTGTGGTCTCCATGTTGCTGAACTGACCCGGAAGTACATCAACCAGAAACCAAAAGTTTTGCGAGATCTCACAAAACTGCACCCATTACATCCCCCCACCCAACTTTTTCCCCCAATGTCCCCTCATGTCCCCTCATGTCTCCATCCTTCACAGAGTTACAGTCTGTCTTTTCTGTTCAATATGTGGTTTTCATCCGATATTAATGTCTGAATTTAATCCTTTTATGGCCACTTAGGGTTTTCTGAATCAGATATCAGAGTTTTAAACTTGATATTGACCCCAATTTGTTGCTGTTTCAAACATCAGCCATGATAGTGGCACTGAAATTAATAACATAATATGTTATGAAAAGCAAAAATAGTTAAACGCTGGTATTCTGTATTTAGATTTGGCCACTGACACAAACTATTGTTCATCTTGCAAAAATCCAGAACAAGTTTCACTCTCATGTGGCTTTTCTTTATTTTTATTATATAAAAGGCACATATCTTAAAGGTCCACTATGTAGGATTTTGAGGGGATCTATTAGCAGAAATGGAGTATATATTCCATAATATATGTATGGAATTCATAAGTATGTCCTCATTAGTGTATAATGAGCTGTAACTATGAATAGATATGTTTCCATAAGTTTAGAATGAGCCCTTTATATCTACATAGGGAGCAGGTCCACCTCTATGGAGCCGCCATGTACGGACAAAGCTCTAGAGAGCGCCTTCCACGTTTCATATTTTTCCAAGCGTCAATGTGAATCTGGAAGGAAACACCAGAAGGACTACAAAGAAGAAGACAAGGAACAAGAAAGAAGAGGAATCAGTGTTTGCTGGACCTGGATAACAAGTTTGAGGACCCAAATTCTGGAAAATGAAGGATTATAGTTATTATTATTATTATTATTATTATTATTATTATTATTATTATTATTATCATAACAGAAAAAGCAAGGGAGTGTGAATGTGAGTACTTGTAAGTATGCTACGAGCACTTGACAGCTACCATAAGCTCTTGGAAAGGGAGGGGAAAGAGGGGGTCATTCAGGGGGCTGAAACACAGAATCACTACCTTTAAAGTAGACACATCTGTTAGTGAAAAGTGTTCCAGGTGACTTCCTTATGAAGCTGGTTAAGATAATGCTGATAGTGTGCAAAGCTTCATCAGGGTAAACACTGCATACTGTGAAGAATCTAAAATATGAAACATTTTGGGGTTTTTTAACTTTTTTGTTATGGTCAATAACTGTACAAACTTGACAGACATATTGAAGGCAGTACAAATCTCTACTGCAAACATGCATGCCATCGCCTAACTTCTGGTGTCATGTATATAACCAAAGTAATCAATTGCAGATAGAATAGATCTACTAGACCCTGTAACATCCTCTTTTTAAAAAATCAGGCATTAGACCAGAATGCATGAAGTTAGGGCAAAGCATGACAGTGTTGAACAATCACAAGAAGATTGAATCTACTGTTACCTGTCTAAAAATTAACTAAATAACTAATAACATTTCTTTAAGTCTCCATTTCCTGTCCACCATTTTATCATTCTTTTTCTTTCTTTCTTTCTTTCTTTCTTTCTTTCTGTCTGAATAATAGTAATATTGTTCCTAGGTTGCATTTTATTTTATTATTGTTTATTATAGTTCATAGATTTAGTCTCTCAGGTGGCTTAGACAGTCACCTGGCTTTGGTGTAAATGCCGCCATGCTGTGGTGACAGCCTTAACAGGTTCAGGGGAAGCCCAAGGCGCAGGCAAAGCTGTGGGAGATTCCTTGAGACTCCTGTCTGTTGTGTGCGTGTCTACCGGTTCATTCATGTCCATGGTCACGGATGCAGTAGGCTCTGCCACTCTGAGGTCTACTCTATTGCATCAGTAGAGAGAACCATCAACATTCACGAGATAGGAGCGTGGTGCAACCTTACAAAGACAGGTGCCAATTTTCCAGTGGCCAAAGGTATTTCCCGGAATTGGCTTCATCTAAATTGTCCCCCCATTCTCCAACTCACTTTTGTCACTGGCGCAACTTCTCTGTGACTCCTACCACAATGCAAGGCTCAAGAAGCTTGTTTGTCACAGAGATGGAAGTCCAGTACAGTACAGCCTTCCAGGGATCTTCTCCATCTCATGCAGCTTTGCACAGTAGAGTTTTTGCTATCTTAATGGCTGATTTAGTCTTACTGTTTGCTTTAGGGTGCCTTGGTGAAGAGGTCACATGGTCAAATTCCTATTCAAAAGCAAATCTCTTGAATTGAGGGCCAAATTGTGGGCCATTGTCTGTGATCACCTTGTCTGGCTGGCCATGGCAGGCAAATTTGGACTTGCAACGCTTAATGATAGTGTCTGCTGAAAGGTCTGGAAGTAGCTCAATCTCCCAGATATCTGAATAGGGGTCAATGATGAGCAGGTATTCCTTCTGTCTATGTTTAAACAGATCCATACTGACAACCTGCCATGGTCGTGTGAGCAGTTCATGTGAGAGCATAGACTCTTTTTGCTGTTTGTGCATGTATTTGTTGCAAGTTGAACAAGTGCTCACAAAGTCTTTGATCCCTGAAAAGAATACCATTCTGCACACTGACCTCATTGTGAAAGGCCCAGTATTCCCTTAAGATGTGTGGTGTGTCTTCTTTCACCTCTGGCCAGCCTGCAAGAGCCAAGGATTTGAGAGACTATAGGCATTCATCTGTGTCGGTGTGCCACCAATCTGTTCAAGACGTTGATCACTCACATTCAAATAATCTGCCGGGGTAATGTATTGCACATCCTCTTGCTCCCTTCGCAGTGAACAGATGGTGTGACGCTTGTAGACAGTTCCACGGCCTAAGCATTCAGCTGTTGCTCTGCTATGTCGCTAATGAACATTTCTGTCCCTGGCTTGTAAACAACCTGCAGGTTATAGTTTTGCAGTGTCAAAAGCATGCTCTGAAATCATAGTAATGCAACACTGGTATGGATGTGGCTAAGGATTTCAGTTCAGACACTGCCGCATCGTCTTTGGGAAACCAGTGCTATGGGGTGACTTTGTCTAATAAGCGCCGCAATGGCTCACAAACACCTGACAGGTGCGGCATGAACTTTGCTAGATAGTTAACAAAGCCAATGAGACGCTGCACACCTTTTGCGTCAGAGGGCTTAGGCATGTCTACAATGGCTTTCAGCTTCTCGGGGTCTGGCTTTAACCCAGCAGATGACAAAATGTGACCATGGAAGTAGATTCGGCTACATTGAACTGTATGTCATCAGTTATGGGTTCAAATCCTTCGGTCCAGCCAGGAGCTCATGTTGCTTGCATTAGTACACCTCAAGTGCCATTGATACCTTAGATTGAAGTGCCTTGTGTTGGGTGCCAGTTTAGTCTTGTCCTTGAAGCACATCACATCACAGGTGGCACCTGAATCAAGCTGGCACTGCTGTGGCTTGTCATTTATTTGCAATGTAACAAACCACTTCTTTCCTTTTGCTTGCACTACACCAATTGATTCATGCATGTATATGACATCATTGTGTGTCTCTGAATCTTCTGAGTAGTTTTCTAGACAATGTAGTTTCCTTTCATTAGACCTTTTTTTGCTTTCCAAACACATTATTGCAAAGTGAATTTGTGTCCCACATAGCCTGCAAGATTTACCATATGGTGGCCATTGTTGCTTAATCTTTGAGTGTGCATTTCTGCAGTATTTGCATGTATTGTTAGTTTCCGGGTGTAGAGGTGAATTGCTCTGTTTCAACTTGTTTGTTCTGAACCGTTGCTGGCTAACTATGTGAACGGTGTCAGTGCTAGGGGCTCCATCCATTTTCATTCGCATATCGGTCTGCTCAGCAGCATGGCACATTTCTATGGTATTGACTAACATTAAAGTTTTTTACTTTAACAATCTGCACCATATCCTCTCATCTGTAATGCCCAGTACAATCTTGTTGCGAATCATCTCATTTCTAAACCATACTCACATGTAGCCGCTTTCTCCCTCGACCTAGTAATAAAATTTTCAAACGATTCTCTGTCTTCCTGCTTGCAATGTGCGAACATATACCTCTCTATATCACATTCTTGGCAGGCTTGAAGTACTGTTTCAATGCATCCAGAATAGATTTAAAATCTGCTTGTTGCCCTGACATGAGATTCATTTCAGTTATGATGGTAAATGTGTCTGCACTCGCTCCTCATCACAGTCCGCAGCATAGTAGCTTACACATCCATCAATCTGTCAGCTAGGCCCGTGACCAAGGCATAATCTTCAAATTCAACTTAGAATATGTCCCAGTTAATACTCCAGTCACCTGTGAAGCTCATAGGTGAAGGGGGTGGGATTTTGGTAGCCATAAAATGTTCGCAATAGAATAACAGCGAGTCAAAGGAAAGATGTCGCTGAGGGTGTTGTACAAGCCGCAACACGCAGGCCTGTTGTGGCTTGTACAACGTCCTCAGCAGCGTCTTATTTCGACACGCTGTTATTCGATTAATCACCACTGCAGCTCCAAGCGATTCTGCCTGGCACTAATATGTTTAAGAAAATTAAATTATGTTCATTAATTTTTCAGTGACTGGCAGTTTGTTATGAGATACTGCCCCTTTAAGAGGTCTTGCAATTATCATATGGAGAAGCTTTGAGTCTGAGCAGGACAAGCAAAGAATTCACTGTCCATTAACATTCCAATATTTTTTCTGTGGAAAACCCATTTTACAGCATTATGCTGAAAGTGTTGGCAGAAAGTTTCAGGATCACCTGTATCTCATCATGCAACAGAGTAACGTGTGTAGCTTGGCAGAGAGGGAGTGACCAAGATAGAGAGAGATTATTAGGTATGCTCTTGCCTTGTAATAGTTAAATAAAATGAATACTGTGTGCATTTTCTTGCAAGCAGGAACTCCGGCAAGACGAGCTATGACAGCATAATTAAAAGGGAGAGCCAGAAGGTAACACAGACTTGAGAAACTAGAATTTGTAATTGTGGAGTGTGTAATGCTGGACCCTAATACTAGAGTGTGTAGTAATAGAGTATGTAACACTGGAGTTTGTCATGCTGTAAGGTCATGTGTAAGGAGTGTGTGACATTAATATTGTGCATTTGTTTCTGTTTCTAGGAGGATTCATGTGCTTGATGCTCTCAGTGAAGTTAACAGAAAGATTTTGGAACACAACCAGAGAAATCCAGATAACATACATCACCTCACATTAACACATACACTGGGCAAGAGGCTGTACCTATACACACACACACACACACACACACACACACACACACACACACACACACACACACACACACACACACACACA
>JAQQZR010001212.1:0-11752 GCA_030068235.1 Notoglanidium macrostoma | reverse complement strand
CGTTGTTATTGTTGTATCTGCATGAGAAAGAGAGACATTGAGAGTGAGAGAAATACAATTACTGAGGCAAAGAATGTATTATATTTATATAATGTTTTATATAAACATGTTAAACTGTTGGCTAGTTAGTTATGTACTGCCATGTGCTGTTAGATAGGAGTAAGAGACTTGGGGGCATGCTGTTCTAGGAAAGTAATCAACTTCAGGGTGATGTGATGATGCCGAGTTCATTTTTAATTAGTGAAGCATTAGTCTAGCCCCGCGACGCTATGGCCAAGCCTTCCCGTGTTTCTGTTTCTCGTGTTTTTGTACTCTGCTTCTTGTTTTTCACCCTGTGTTTTGGATTACCTCTCTTGCACTGTTTGCTGATCGCCCAACCCCGTTTCTGTGTATTGGATAAATCTTCTGCCTGAGGTTTTTGTACCTCTGCCTCAGTGTGTGTGTGTTTATATATTGAACTCCATGAGTTTTACTGAGCCGTCTTCTCACCTGCGTATGTGTCACGACAAACCCCGCCCACGTGACAGAATGCTTCACCTGACCAGTGACGCAGCATGAGAATGGGAGGATGGCCGAATGCACATCATGCCGTCCTTCTTTTTACAGAAGGTAGGATTATGCACCCTGGTACCTTATGATGGAGTGGATTATCCTCCTAGGGGATTTCTGGTCCAATGCCAGCTCTTTTTGAAGTACCAGATGGATCCCAAGCCCGCTTATGACATCTGGGTACTGTGTATGATTCGCTGGCTAACTGGGCCTGCCCGCGTGTTCGCCGAGAGCCTTATCAGTGTGGAGCACCCATGCCTACAGAACCCCAAGGACTTCGGGGAAGCGCTCAGGGTGTTCTATGAGGCAAGAAAGGAGGCTACCGATCCAGAGCCCCGTCCAGTGGTGAAAAGAGAGGCCGTAAGGGAGGCTATCGGCCCGGAACCCATGCCAGAACCCAAGTCCAGGCCCAGGCAGAAGTCCAAGCCTGAGTCCATGTCCAAGCCAGAATCCATGTCCAAGCCTGAGTCCATGTCCATGCCAGAGCCAAAGCCAATGCCAGAGGCAGCACCGTCACCAGAGCCTGTGACAATAATTCTGCCTGAACCCAAGTCTAGATTGCCACAAGGGTCAGAAGCTACTCCAGTCACAGTCTCGCTCCAAGAGCTCGCTCCAGTTCCAGCTAAACCCTCTCTCACGGAGCCTGCTCCAGTTCCTGTTCTCTCTTTGCCTGAGTATGTGACAAGAATCCTGCCAGAACCAAAGTCTGGACTGCCACAAGGGTCAGAAGCAACTACAGTCACAGTCTCTCTCCCAGGGCTCGCTCCAGTTCCAGTTCCTAGTTCCGCTTCTGTTCCAGCCAGAGGCGCTCAAAGGGAGCCAGTTCCAGTTCCTAGTTCCACTCCTGGACAAGCCAAGGTCGCTCACAGGGAGCCTGTTCCAGTTCCAAGTTCCGCTCCTGTTCCAGCCAGAGGTGCTCAAAGGAAGCCAGTTCCAGTTCAAAGTTCCACTTCTGTTCCAGCCAGAGGTGCTCAAAGGGAGCCAGTTCCAGTTCCTAGTTCCTAGCTCCTGTTAAAGTCAAGGTCGCTCACAGGGAGCCTGTTCCAGTTCCAAGTTCTGCTCCAGTTTCAGCCAAAGTCGCTCACAAGGAGTCTGTTCCTAGTCCTGCTCCAGTTCAAGCCACAGTCGCTTACATGGAGTTTATTCCCGTCCAAGTCACCGGGCCAGAACCAAAGCATTCTTCTGTCATGGCCGCGGAGACTGTTCACTTCACGGCCACAGATACTGTTTACTTCATGGCCACAGAGACTGTTCCAGCACTCGTCAATGTTCCAGTTCAGGCTAAAGCACCCATTCTGGTCCAAGTCACTAAAATTGTTCCTCAAAACGTCAAAGAGTCTGTAAAAGTCATGGAACCCACTCCTGTTCCAGTGAGATTACAAGTCACAGAGCTTTTTCTAGTGATAGCACAAGTCAGAGAGACTGTTACAGTACTCGTCACTGTTCCAGTACAAGTCTCAGCGCCTGTTCCCATACAAGTCTCAGCGACTGTTCCCATACTCGTCACAGAGCCCGTTCCAGCACAAGTACAAGTCACCGAGCCCGTTCCAGCGCAAGTACAAGTCACAGAGCCCATTCCAACGCAAGTACAAGCCACAGCACCCGTTCCAGCGCAAGTTCCTGCCGCAACTCAAGCCACAGCGCAAGTTCCAGAGCAAGTACAAGTCTCAGAGCCCCTTCCAGTGCAAGTACAGTTCACAGCGCCCATTCCAGCGCAAGCGCAAGTTCGTGCCGCAGTTCAAGCCACAGTGTGAGTTCCTGCCGCAGCTCAAGCCACAGCGCGAGTTCCTGCCGCAGCTCAAGCCACAGAACCTGATCCTGTTGCAGTAGAAGCTCTAGTCACAGCCACAGAACACATTTTGGTTCTAATGTCTCCAGTCAAGCCTGCCTCAATGCCTGAGTTCCTGCCTGAGTTTCTGCCAAGACAAAAGTTCCGTGTGGGGCCCCTAGTGACACGCCTGAGCCTTCGGGCCCAGGACCTGTCACGATTCTGGCCCTCGCCGCATACAATGCAGGCATCATGGACTCAGTCGAGTGTGCAGCGCTCTCATTGTCTCCTTCGCGCATAGTGGCGCGAATTACATAGGACTACAGTTCCCGTGAGCGCATACGCCCAGCCAGGTCACATGACCAGTAATTGGATGCCGGTGCTTCCAATCCCAGGACAATAAGCACATGTTTATAGTGACTCTCGGTTGCGCTTCGTATTCGTGAAGCATTAGTCTAGCCCCGCAACGCTATGGCCAAGCCTTCCCGTGTTTCTGTTTCTCGTGTTTTTGTACTCTGCTTCTTGTTTTTCACCCTGTGTTTTGGATTACCTCTCATGTACTCGACCAAGTTTCTGTGTATTGGATTACCCTTCTGCCTGACGTTTTTGTACCTCTGCCTCAGAGTGTGTGTTTTTATATTAAACTCCATGAGTCTTTCTGAGCCGTCTTCTCACCTGCGTACCTGTCCCGACAAACCCCGCCCATGTGACAATTCTGCTTCAGTAACATGAACTAAAGATTCATCGCCACACTGTTATAAATGTGTCTGTGGATATTTCAGAGCATGTTAAGGGTGAAAGTGATATTCATACATGTATCTCTACACACTGCCAGTAAAGTTTACGTGATGGTGTTGATGGCACTTTGTCATGTTGAGGAAGAGACAGAGAGACCGAGAGAACAATACAAATGAGTGCTTCACCACCACATTGTTCCACTTTACTATTAAATGTATTGATGTGTATTTAAAAACTTCTCAGATCTCTCATCTTAAAGAAAATATAATATGTGGATGTAATGTTCAAATATTTGTATATATAAACACACTATCAGTGAATCTTCACCTGGTGGTGTTGTTGGTGGTGTTGTTGTTGGCGGTGGTGATGGTGATGGTGGTGGTGGTGTTGTATCTGTATGAGAAAGAGAGAGTGAGCGAAAGAGAGAGAGAGTAATACAATTACTCATCTACAAAATTACAATTACAATTATTTCACCTGCACAAGGTGGAAATACATTTATTTGCTTTTTATGTTATTTAAAAAAAATAGTTAGAGTTTCCTCAACTGAGATTGTTAAAAAAAAATCAGCATGCATAAAGAAACTTCACATGGTGGTGTCGTTGTTGCATGAGAAAGGGACAGAAGTAAAATTACAGAGGCAATACAATTATATTTGTTTGTTATTAATATTAATTAAGCTCTTTTTCTCATTCTGCTATGTTGTTACTTTTAACCTGTCAAGTGGATTATTGTAACAAATCCTCAACCATTTTATTCATCTCATAAAGTGATTTGCCAACAATAACAATTATTTAAGAAACGCCACATTATGTTTTTTATCCCTTTACAGTTACATTTAATGTTCATTCTAGATATAAATTTTGCACAATTATAAGTAATTGTCATTGGTGGCTCTGTTTCACACAGAAAATGATCTGTCATCTGTTGCTTTGTTGCTCTCTATTATGACTGAATAAATATTATATAATCTTCATTATTTAGGCATCCTATCTAGTGTGTAATATATGGTTCATGGAGATGGCACAAAAAAAACCCCACGTAAAATATTTTTATTTTCCATGCATAGTTCAATTGCATTCTTCTTCCAGACAGGGCAAAATGTCCAAATCTTACATTCTGCTTTAGTAAAGCAAATTGCAAATTCATATTCACACTATTATAAATGTATGTTTGGATTTTTCTAAACTGTGGAAGTAATGTTCATATATTTATCTATACACACTGTCAGTAAAGTTTATTGGATGGTGTTCTTGATGGTACTTTGTTGAGGAAGAGACAAAGACACAGAGGGAATAATATAAATGAATGATTAACCATTATCATAAAATGCATTATTCCATGTTTAAAAACCTATCAGATCTCATATCTCGTATTTGAACGAGAGAGAGAGCGAGAGAGAGAGAGAGAGAGAGAAGCACAAATGAAGGCAAAGAATGAAAAAGATATTTATCTCTTATTAATATTACCTCAACACTTTTTTCTTGTTAACTCAAATGAGAGGCATGTCTAGGACCAGGCTATTGGGCTGAATCCCTGGATATTTTTTTCTATAGCCCCAAGCCTGTCCTGTCCACTGTAAGTTACATTCCATTTTGGATGGTGGGGCCATGGCACAGGTTACCATGACTATCACATACAAAGTGTTCTGACCATTTGGGTGGGTTCAAATCCGATTCTCGGCAATCCCCGGGCTCTCCCCCCACCATTCCCCTTACGTCTGCAGGGCTACTGTTCTACTGTCTCCTTTTGATTCTCATCAAATGCACATGCACACGCCCACTCACGTTGACTGTGTTCCCTGATCTCCCCTGGTTTTTCAAATAGATATTAGGCCATGAGAAATAAAACTTTTGTTGATATATAGTTACCCTGGTTACCGGTACTGTAAGTAACATGTAATTTAACTATGTTGTAGTTAAAATCAGGAAAATGTGGTCATGCCAGTCCCAGCTAAATAAATATATAATTGTTTCCTCTCCCGGGTGTATTGCCTGCAGTGTAAGAGGACATGTTTGACTGATTCAACAACCCCACATTCTATACACTTCCCAACAAGTTTCCCTAATAGCATTAAACTGCTTCCAAGCCCAGAGTGTCAAAACCTCTGTCTAGTTAATTTAACCCCCACCTCCCTATTCCCAAAGTTATTTTTTGACTAACATAACATCTGGCTGAATTTTATAAAAATGCCTTCCTTTCCTTTCTTCCTCTCATATCTTTTGCCATGATTTACCCACCCATTCTGCCACACAACTTCTCCCCTCCATTCTGTTCAAGGGCGCTCTATGCACTCTTTATTGAGTGCTGCTTTTGCTGCCTTATCAGCCCACTCATATCCTATTATTCCTGCATGGGCAGGAACCCAAACAAAACCCACTTTACAGCCACGTTTACTTAGCCTATTTAGAACTATAAAGATTTCTCCTATCACATTGGATTTGGCCCTTGTGCATCCCCCCACCACAGCCTGAAGGGCAGCAGCCCAATCCAAACACAATGGTACGCTATTCATTCTCCTCATCCCATTCCAATGCCCATAATAATGCCACCACTTTTTCTGTAAACACCAAAATTGAATCATTCAAACGCTTGCTCGGTTGTATCTGGAGTGAGGGAACATACATGCCAAACCTATCTCTGATATGGGATCTGGATCTATCTGTATAAATGTGTAAGTGGGAGCCCCGATATTGCTGTAAGTGCCTTTGCACCAATCCTTTTATATGGAGTTTATACCATCAGTTATCCTTTCCATGATGCATAAGTCTACCTTAACCCCTGGAAAAAGCCAGGGAGCCACCTCAGCCCAGCAAATGGGGGCTCCCACCAACATCCTATTGATTCCAGTTTCCTCTTCATATTTTTCAATTGTGTTAATAAATCTAATTTCCCTTTTAAACTAAACTAAACTATCAGTGCTCCTTTAGGATAACCTTAGTATGAAAAACTGGGTCATGTCCTTTCAATTTACATCTATAATTCATCATGACTTTGATTATACATAGACCCAGCAGAACCACCCCCATTTTGACCAATACAGCTGGGATTGGAGTAGTCCGAAAGGCCCCGCAGCACAACCTGAGTGCCTTCAAGTGTATCACGTCTAGTTTATTCTGTAAATTTAATTATTCTAAAAAATCTAGTTTATTCTATTATATCTAGAGCTGTAAACCATGCATCCATAATCAAGCATTGATCTAATCATTGCTATATAAATCAAATACAGTGTCTCATTATCAGCACCCCAAGAGCATCCTGATATACATCTCATGAAGTTAATAACTTTATCACATTTTGTTTCCGTCTTATCGATGTGAACTTTCTATGTCTGTCTTTCATCAAACCACACTCCCAGAAATTTAAAAAGTGGTACTCTCTCGATTGGTTCAGAGTATAATTGCAGCATCTGGTTTACTTTCCTCTTTTGCCCAAACACCATATATTTAGTTTTTTCTACTGATATCTTAAATCCCAATTTATTAACCCACCCTTCTACTTTAATCAAGGCTTCCTGAATCTGCTTCATTACATAAGTTATATTGCACCCTCTCTTCCATATTGCTCAATTCTCTGCAAATAAAGACATGCCATACACCTGCCCTATATGTTCAAATATTTCATTTATCATAATATTAAACAACACAGGGCTAATAACACTCCCCTGCAGGGTCCCATTCTCAATACACTTCACCTCAGACAGAGACTGACCAACCCTTACCTGAAAGATCCGGCGCCCAAGAAAATCTGTAATCCATCTAAACATCCTACCTCTCACCCCAGCTGTATATAATTTATATAATAATCCTTCCCTCTACAATGTGTCATAGGCTTTTTCGATATCTAGAAAAACTGCAACTACTGCTTCTTTATTCACTAAAACCTTCTTCACTTCTAAATCCAATATTAATATAGGGTCCATAGTTGATCGCCCAGTCTAAACCCACTCTGGTAATGGACAAAAACCCCTTTCTTCTCTAGAAAATACACCACCTGATTAGTAATCATTCTCTCCATAATATTACATATGACAGCTGTTAATGCTATAAGCCTATATGATCCTGGTCTTTATGCCACATTTCCTGGCTTAAATATTGGAACCACCATGGCGTGCTTCCATTCAGCTGAAATCCTCTCCGCCCATATTGCATTCATTAAGGAAAAACGCTCATCTAAGGCAACTTCACCCATGTTTTTAAAAAGGTCCCAATCTATTATTGCCTGGGGTGGTATTACGCCCCCACTCTGCAGCCTCGTTTAATTCCTCTGTAGAAAAATAGACATTAATTGGATCTGTATTATCTTCAATAAATATTGATCTGCTTCTATTACTTTCTCTCTAATTATTTAAATTATGTATAGTCTAAAAGATTTGTAAAAACATGTTAGCTTTATCCACCTCATTTACAGCTTTGATTCCATTTTCTATAAGCACAGGCAGCGCCCGAGATCTGTAACCCCCTGTCATTCTATGCACTACTGTCCATATTTTACTAATAGGCATTTCAGGTTGTAATGTCTCAGAATATTTACATCAGCTGTTCTTTTTAGCTGTTTTATGAACTCTCCGAACTTCTGCCCTGAGTCTTTGGTACTCAGTTGCGTACATCTCTAATCGATATTTCCTCAACTTCCTTAATACTCGGTTTCTAGCTGCAATTGCTTCAGTGCAGGCCTTACTCCACTAAGGTGCCATCCTTTTCTTTTTGGGTGGCTTTTTAATAGGGATACTACTCCTAGTTTCACAATAAATTGCTCTACAAAAGAAAGATCTCTGCGTTGCCTTTGTCAACCATACCACAGATATATTCCGAACATTTATCTTGAAATCGTTCCCAATCAGCTTTGATAAAAATCAAACTGTTAATATAATATTAATAGTAACTGGGAGTCTTATATTTTCCATAATCCCTTCTAACATTGTTTCATCTAATTGGAGGCATGGGTTCTATACATTAACTATTGTGATCCTGCCTCTGTCACAACATACTGCATCTCTATCACTATGCATCTTAAACTCAATTTTTTTACATTTTAAACCTTTTTTGAATGAATATTGCACATCCACCAACAGGTCTGTCTTGCCTTTCTTGTCTAACACATTCATATCCCTGAATTACAAAATATCAACAAGGTTTTAACCATGATTCATGTATACATACCAAATCTGGCTTATTTTTAAACCCTTCTCCAAATACCTTTTAAATTCCTGTCCGTTAGTTATTAAACTTCTTGCATTCCACTGAAATACAGTAAACACTTCCCTAGTCAACATCCATTTCCAGTGGATTGGATCCAACATCCAGTGTGTGTTACAAATATAAGTGCAAAGTCACCGGGCTGAGGTTCTTAAAACCGAGGAACTTATATGCAGCCTGCACAACTGTCTGCACCACATCAGGCATATATTTAGCAGATGTTTTGGATAACCATAACGCCAAAGATTTCACAATAGTTTAATCAAAAAATGCCAGGAATTCTATCCTTATAATACATGCTGCATGGTCTACTTGCACACTGCGTCCCACTATGTTAGCCCTTTGTGCTACCTCCTCCACATTAAATAGTTTTATTGCATCGGCATACAAAATACCCTCTTTCTCCTGTATTTTCTGAACGTGTACAGCCTTCTTGTACTGCTCACACTTTTTATTACCAGTGACATGATTTCCCGTGCAGGTTCCACACTTCAACTTTGTCTCTCTACAGTTGGAAAATTCATGGTCACCTCCACATTTCCCACACCGACGATTACGACACACTGCTGCTACATGATCATACCTGTGACAATTGTAACACCTGCGCGGAGGTCTCTCATATGGTTTAACCTGATAAGACAAGTATCCAAGAGAAACACGTGAAGGAACAGTGTCATCTGCAAATGTAAGCAAAACCGTGGTACCATCACATTTTTCGGTTTTTACAGTCACTTTAAATCTAGCCGCATCAACAAACTTTACTTTACCTGATCTATTGCATTATCTTTAAACTATGAATTTAATGCTGACCTTTTCCTGTCTTTTTTCCCCATAGTGCATTCCCCCCACCTACATCCCATACTTCACTCCCCTGAGAAAACATAAGTTTGGCAATCCAGCCGTGAAGCAATTGAAAGGTTGTTTCAACAACCATATATCTTTGTGTTCAAGTGGCTTTATTGTCATTTCAACCATATACAGATGATACAGTACATAGTGAAATGAGACAACGTTTCTCCAGGACAAAGGTGCTACATATAAGACAACACAGAAGTACAAAAGTGCACGTGTGCAACAAAAGACAACATAAAGTGCATTTGTGCAAACACTGCAAACAGTGCAAACATCATGAGACAGGACAATGCAGCACTAATCCAACTCTAATATGCAAAAATTATAGAGGTAGATAAATGATAGATTAGGTAGATTAGGTAGAAAGATGAATGGTAGATTGTGTTTGGTTTATTTGTGTCGCAAGGCAGTTTAAACACCATTCAGTCCAAGTCCCAGCCAAATAAATAAGCTCTAAAGCCTGAGTAAACAAACCCATAGCTCCCTGTCCCTACACGGGACACAACCCCATGCAACCCGATCCTCATCTAAGCAAACTGTGATAACAGAGTCTTTAAAACACTAAGAAGTGCGTGGGAGGGTGATTTGGAGCCCCTGCTCCCAATCAGAAGTTAGATGACTCCAACCTAGGAAGCATGTCAGCCATATTGTTAGGTTGCATAGGCTCTTGGGAGTTATAGTCCATTTTTGTGTCAGACTTGCTTTCGGGGTGTGAATTCTCATGGGGAAAGTCAGGGGTCACTTATGTGGCTTTGGGTGACTTTGCAGGTGTATGTGCATGTGCAGGTATGACACTAACAGGCGGATTAGCCTACTGATAGATAGCTAACTGTTAGAGCCTACTTTTCTGCTCAGTAAAATCCAACAAGTTGTATAATTAAAAAAACATACGATGTTTCCTGCTACATTTGTTGTTTTGTGTAATCACTTCAATTCTAGTTATTCTAGCTATGTTCACACTTTTTTTATACAGTGGATATAAGAAGTATATAACCCCACCATCAACAAATAATTACTTTTAAACATGAGATTGAATGTGATTGGTTCATTCTAAACACAGCCACATCTCTAATAATAAAAGGGTGTGCACACTAATGCCCACAGGTTATTGCAACTGTAAAAAAAAAAATTCACTTAATTAAGTTTTTCACTTAATTGTTATACGCTGTAATTTCACATTGAGGGTGGAAAAATTTCTGACATGATTTATCTTAGTTTAATTTTTTTTTACTTCACAAAAAATTTTTTTATATCCACTATACACACACACACTGTCAGTTAAACACCACTAGGTGGTGGTGGTGGTGGTGTTATCATCGCTGTAGCTGTATTAATATTTAAAAAAATTACTTTTCATTAAAAATGAATGTCACGATTTCATAAAGTTACTGGCTATTTAGGTACATATTGTCATGTTTTCTTAGTAAGAATAAAAAGCTTGTGAGCATGCTGTAGAATAAAAATCTCCAACAATGAATGTATCCCTCCATTTTTTAATACATGTAAAGTATGGAAGTCATGTTCATATTTCTACACACACACACACACACACACACACACACAGTCATTGAAACTTTACCTGGTGGTGTTCATGGTCATTTTGATGAAGAGACAGAGAAGATCAGAGAGGGAGAAAGAACAATACAAATGATTCACCTCCACACTGTTCCACATTATTATAAAAGGTTTTATGTGTGTTGAAAACATATCAGATCTCATATGTTTAAGGAAAATATAATGGGTGGACGTAATGTTCAAATGTTTATACAGTCCCCTTCATATGTATTGGAACACTGAAACAGTTTTCATGATTTTACTTCTATACTATACTACAATGGATTTGAAAAGAAACCATCAAGATGTGATTGAAGCCTTTTAGCATTAATTCAATGCATTTAACAAAAATAACAAAATTAAACAAAAATATTGTATTAACCGTTTAGGAATTACAAAGGCCATTTTCATAGGCTCAAAAAATAATGGAACAAACCAACATAATTATAAATATAAGTATCATTTTTAATACTTGGATGGAAATAAATTACTGCCTAAAATCTGGAGCCCATGGGCATCACCAAATATTGAGTTTCCTCTCTTGAGATGCTTTGCCAGGCCTTTACTGCAGCTACCTTCAGTTGCTGCATGTTAGCTCCTTCATCTACATTGACACTTCTTTGTACTAGCATATTGAGAGTTCAAATAAACAGCTGCCAAATGCAAATTCAAAACTTGGAATCAATTCCAGACCTTCATCTTCTTAATTTGTCAAAAAATTATGGGGAAACAGATCATAAGTGGCCAAGAAATTGCTTATCAATCAACTGTTCCGTTACTTTACAGCCTGTGAAAATGGAAGGACTGTAAAAAAAAATGTCTGTAATTCCTAAACAGTTAATGCAATATGTTTTTGTTAAACCCTTGAATTAATGCTGAAAGTATGCACTTTAGTCCCATCTTCCCATACCTACCAATCTGCTTTTTCTCTTCTCTCTGTCTGTCTGTCTCTCTGTCTGTCTGTCGAGCTGCACATGCTACTCCTGAGAAGCCAGTGATCCTGACCCCTTCTGCTTTCTGGACCTGCCTGACCCATCCCGGTGTCCTACTCCTGGTTGGAGTCATCACTTGGAAACCACTTGCTCCTGTTAAA
>JAQQZR010001211.1:0-11754 GCA_030068235.1 Notoglanidium macrostoma | reverse complement strand
AAATCAGAGTTGTGGATATAACGGGAAACTCAAGAGAGCCATGATATTATGTTCTTTACAAGTGTATGTAAACTTTTTACCACAACTGTATATATATATATATATATATATATATGTATGTGTGTGTGTGTTTGTGTGTGTGTGTGTGTACTGTACATTAAATGGCCAAAGGTTTGTGGACATCTGACCATGGCACTCATATATGCTTTTTGTACATCCTCCTCCAGATTTAATCCCCCTTCGATGTTATAATAACCTCCACTATTCTGGGAAGTCTTGACACAAGATTTTGTTTTTGCTCATTCAGCAACAGCAGCATTAGTGAGGTCAGGCGAGGAGGTCTGGGCTGCAGTCAATGTTCCAGTTCAACCCAAAGGTGTTCAGTGGGGTTGAGGTCAGGGCTCTGTGCAGAACACTCGAGTTCTTCCGCTCCAACCATGGTAAACCACATTTTCATGAACATCTCTTTGTGCGCAGGAGCATTGTCATGCTGGAATAGGTTTGGACCTCTTAGTGAAAGTGAAATAGTAAAGCACATTGAAAGAAAATTGTAAAGCTGTAGCTTACAGAGACATCCTACACAATTGTGTTTCCATCTTTGTGGCAACAGTTTGGCAAAGGTCCACCTATGGGTGTGATGATGTCCACAAGCTTTTGGCTAAATAGTGTACATACAGGTGGCAAATGAAATGTAATAACAACATAAAGCATCTTAATAAATTATTGGGCTACCATGACTCATGAGAGAAACTTCAATGCACTTTGGCAAAGATTCTACATTTATCTAGCACAGTACAAGAGGAATGAACACTATTCTTTTAAAACATATTCCCTCAACTGGTGTTTAAAATTCTCCAAAAAGTGTTCAGTTGTGAACAGATCTGGTAACTTCCAAGGACTCAGCATTGTATGATTTACATAATTTTTATTTCATATTCATCAAACTATTCAGTGGACTTCATGCCCTGTGGATGGGGTGGAGTCACATGGATAAGACCACTGTCATCAAAATAGAAATGTTTTGTCAAAGGATAAAGATAAAGATGGGTGTAGAAGTCTAAACAGACCAGGTCTAATTGCAATACATTTACTAGGCTGTTATAAACTGGTTGACCAGCTAATAAGTTCATTTCAGAAGTATCTTTTTAATGGTGTATTGAAAGAGGAATGGATATAAACAGTATACATTGTGTCACACCTTGTGTACAGACTAGTTGCTGTAGGGGGTTGGTAGGTAAAAATTGCAGACTACAAGGTATTTTTGCTTACATTTACATTTACAGCATTTGGCAGATGCCCTTATCCAGAGCGACTTACATAAGTGCTTTGAAGTCTTTATCAGTAAATATATTCTGATACTGGTTCACTAGGACCTGGGCTAAGAATACCATCATGCTAAAAACTCTGTTGGCAAGTAATACGGAAAGGTGTTTCTTTTTTTAAAGTGAAGAATAAATAAAGTGCTAGTCCAAGTACTTCCGAAAGAGGTAGGTCTTTAGTCGTCGTTTGAAGACATCCAGTGACTCAGATGTTTGGACATCTATGGGGAAGTTCATTCCACCACCTAGGTGCCAAAACAGAGAAGAGTATAGATGCATATCTTCCTTGTACCTTGAGAGATGGTGGAACCAGTCGAGCAGTGCTGGAGGATCGGATGGAGCGCGGTGCAATGCGGGATGTGATAAGTGCTTTGACGTAGGAGGGTGCTGGTCCATTTTTGGCTTTGTAGGCAAGCATCAGTGTTTTGAACCTGATGCGGGCAGCTACAGGAAGCCAGTGGAGGGGGCGTAACAATGGGGTGGTGTGGGAAAACCTGGGAAGGTTGAAAGCGAGTCATGCAACCGCATTCTGGATCAGAGGTCGAATGGTGCGCAGAGGCAGACCTGCTAGGACTGCTAGTGTCTGCTTCAGATTGGTGATTGAAATAAATCAAAACTGGCCAGTTTAAATAGAATGATTGTTAAAAAGATTGTGTAAGTGAACTGAATGGTAATGAACAGCACTAAAATGTTGTACTGGATCTCAGGGAAGCAGTTAATAATGTAATAATGTTACATAATGTAATAATAATAATAATGTAAGATAATGTAATGGTGGCTATACTCCATACCCTGGGCTGTGTTGCATCATTTTAATTAATTTGGGTAATCTGTAGATCTAAAAGCTTTGTGTTTTCTGAGTGTATCAGTGACAGCAGGTATCTACATCTGATCAGGAAACTCTGCTCCACTGGCGCCAGCTGCTGGTTGCTGTATGACATTGTGGGTTTGCTGCTGCTTTGTTTGCAAATGGAGATGCGTAGGGAAATACTCAAATGAAACCTCAGCCTGGGATCTCTCTCCTTGATGACTTTGGGGTGACTTTGCGGTTCATCCTGTAAATTCTGCTCAAAGTTATAATGCTCAATTTTCTAAATCAGTTGATTGACCTTGCAGCATTCCATGAAGGCAAACCTGCAGAGTGTTCCTCATCATGCCCACTATGTGCCCTACAGTAGTGCTAAGACTTCCAGGGTTTCTTGTCTTTCATGAACCATTGCTAATCCAGGAACAACTCAAAGAAAATGTTTCAGGTAAAAATGGCTGATTGACAGTGGTATTTACTACAAATATGGCGCCATACATGAGTGTGTGACTTTGAGTTTGTTGAAAGTTCACACCATGTGTGCACACAAGAAGGATTCTAGGATATTCTTACCTCTCCTGGAGGGCAGGAGGGGTGAAATAGAACCAGATATGCTCAGAGATGAAATTAGAGGAAATCAGACATGTAAGAAAATAAACAAAAAACAAACATATAAATAAACAAATCTGGCTGCACACACATAAGTCAGATTAGGAAAGGAAAAGCTGCATTTGTTCAACCATGCATTACCCAAATAACTGTTAACTTTCTTGTTTCTAACAAGTTTCTGGTACATGATTGTCAGAATGGTTGATGCAATAATAAGCTATTGATGGTATTTTGCTTAGTATGAATTAAGACATTATGCACTAAAGGAAGGGTTTACCTAAATGTTAACATTATGGCTATAGTATTCAGAGTTAAGGTTTTATAGATTTATTCAGTCATGAATGAACTCACTTGAAAAAATATAGTGATACTCTTTCCTGTTATGAAAGATATACTGTGTGTTTGATTGATTGGTTGGTAGGTTGTTCTTTAATGCTGGTCTCAGGTCAGATCAGTGTGGGAAGCAATCCACACTGGATTAGGGGGTGATGCAGGTAGGAGAGGGTGCCGTTTACATGAGCTTGGAAAATGGCAATTAATTATTGTCTAATATATTTAGAGATACAGGACATCAAGAGACAGAAGACTACCTGAAAACAGAGGAGAGACATGATGCAGATTCATTTGCAGAAAGTCATGTGTGTTGTATGTGCTTTAATCCTTAATGCTACAGTTAGATGTACCTAAGTGCTGGTTCAAGTCAAGTCAAGTGGGACTTTATTGTCATACCAGCCATGAACAATTATACAGTGGCATGAGGCGTCGTTTCTCAGGACCACACTGTAACATAAGACACATAAGGGTAGGTACACACAACTACAGGGGTAAAGTGCAGATTAATAAACATAGGGGATGGACACGGACCACACATGCACAAGAGAAGATACAGAAGGGCAGAAACACAGTATATACATGACAGTACATACAGGTGTCACATCTACACCTGCTCCTGCACCCTTATCCACACCAGAAAGCGATTCCATGCACATTCTCGACAACGACACAGACTTCTGATTACGACACACAATCTGACATAGAAATGGACAGTTTCACACACGAACATTCTGACACCGAAATGGACTCTACACTTCCCAGACCACACAGCCTACAAACAATATGGCTGAACCGCTTCCGTGTTCGGCTTCTCCTGACTTCTGATTGGGAGCAGGTGCTTCCAATCACCCACACTGCACGATCTCTTTTTTTGTGTGCACTTCGCGAAGCATTCGTTCTGCTCCTTTGTGTGTACGCCTATTGCCAATCCTTTATCCTGCATTTGATTTTCCGGTATTTGACATTGTTCTGCTCTTTACATTCCCGAGTTTGTTTTTGCCTCTATTGTGCTGTTTGTAGATCGATTGACCATTGCCTGTTTTACGACACTGATTTTTGCCTACCGACTTTGTACTATTGCCAAGTGTTGTTATTAAAGTGTTTTATCTGTGCTTGCATCCCGTCTGTGCTGGATTTCATGACAACAGGACAGTAGAACTGTGGTATGTAAACTGTCTAAGCTAGTTGTGGTGTAATGATTACTATAAAATAGATTAATTGTAAAAAAGAAAAGCAGAAATGTAGCAGCAATGTAACAGTAGTGCAAACATGGGTAAAGTGTCAGTTACAGTGACTGGTTCAGGGAGTTCAGGAAACTTACAGCTTGGAGGAAGAAGCTGTTACAGAGTCTGATTGAGCTCGTCCGTATCCTGTGGCATCTTCTGCCAAACGGAAGTCGGATAAATAATCCATTAAGTGGGTGGGAAGGGTCCTCCACAATGCTATAGGCCTTGCGAATACATTGCTTATGAAAAATGTCCTGGACGGAGGGGAGAGAGGTCCTGATTTTTTTTTTGCTGTATTCGCTATCCTCTGCAGACGCCTGCGGTCTGAGAAGTGCTGATGCTGCTGTGCTTTCTTGGTCAAAGAGGTGGTGCTTTGGGTCCAGGTGAGATCATCCGTCAGGTGAACACTGAGAAATATAGTGCTCTTCACATCCTCCATACCTGAGTCCTCAGTGTGCACTGAGGAGTGGGCAGCATAGGCCTTCCTGAAGTCAACAATCATTTCTTTCATCTTATCTATGTTTAAAAACAGATTGTTGCCTTTAAAAACAGATGTGGAACTGTTTGGCCAGAATGATCAGCACTATATATGGAGGGAAAAGTGTGAGGGTTTTAATCCAAAGAACACCATCCCAACTGTGAAGCATGAAGGTGGCAGCATCATGCTGTGGGGTGGGGTGCTAGTACAGATCAGAAAACAGATGTCATAATATAGGCTGATTTATGTAGAAATATTGATTCAAAACAAAGAAAGACATCAACCAGAAAATTTAAATAGTAGCAATGGGTCTTTGATCAGGACAATGATCCAAAGCATATCTCCAAAGATGTAACAAAAAGGACAGTAAACTGAAAGTACTATAATAGCCATCACAAGGCCCTGACCAGAATCCCATATAAAACTTGTGGACTGAACTGAAAAAGTGTCTCTGAGCTAGGAGGCCCACAAACCTGACTGAGTTACACAAGTTCTGTCAGGACGAATGAGTAAAAACAAGTGTAAGTCGCTCTGGACAAGGGTGTGTCTGCCAAATGCCATAAATGAAATGTAAATGTTAAACACTACACAAAGTATATGTATACATTTGACCTATTGAAAAAAAAAATTATATAGTAAATAAAAGCTGAAATAGTGTTATCTATTATTTAGAATAAGAGTAGATAGCTTTAAAAAAAAGAAAAGATACCAGGAAATGTGTTGAGCTATGAGAAATTGAGTTTCAATATTTTTATCCCAGGTGTACATAAACCTTTGTCCATAGTAGAATGTGTTTCATTGTTTGTTTGATATATTATTCTTCAGTGTTGATCTCAAGTCAGTTTTGCCTCCACCTAGTAAGTAAATATTGCAGAGGAAACTAGTTCGAGATGTGTGTGTGGAAGCATAAACAGGTGAGGCAGGTAGGGGAGGTTACAGCTTACATGTGTTTTGAATACAACAATGGGGAAACCTCTAATATCCATAGAAACACAGGACATTAAGTGACAGAAGACTACCTGAAACCAGAGGAGACACAAGGTCATGGATATTTATTTGTGGAAAGTTGTGTATGTTGTATGTGCTCTACTCCTCAGTGCTACAGGTAGGTGAAAAGGAAATGCTGTTTCTGATAAGAATGTTTAGAGATAAATTTAAAATCGCATCTATCATATTTCAATATATTATATTTAAAGCAAAACACTACAGATGACTAGGGTATTATTTCTTACAACAATAGATCAATTTCTAGTGTGTTACTGAGACTATTACAAGCATGTTTTTTCTGTATTGGAATAAAAAAATTACATTTGTTTATAATAAAAATGAGAGTTCTTTAATTAAATATGCATAAATATGCATATTTAATAAAGCTAATCTAATAACTAGTCTTTTGATCTTTGTTGTTCAAGATAAAATATTTATTTCGGCGTGAAGATGCTCTCAAGAGAAAGATTGTTACAGAAGTTCTTTTTAGAAAATAATTTCTTTATTGTTTAATCAAAAAAAGAACATGCATTGTTTTATGCCATTTTCAGGATAAAAACATAAATCCAACAGTAGATTTATATCCTTTAATTTCCTTTTAAATGGGAATAAGAATGAATATTAAGTAAAATTTTATGAATGCAGGTCATCTAGACACAAAGATTAATTTTTTGGTTCTGAAGCTAGAAAAAATGATCTTGACGGAAAGAGTTTTGAAAAAATACAACATGGCTTAATATGTTTCCATTATACGTAGTGCAGCTTAAAAGGTTTATAAAGGAAATTGTGCATATCATAGGCTACGTTCACACTGTCCTGTTGAAGTGATGGCCGATTCACATGACTAGCGTCAGGACGTCAGTATAGGCTTTTGCCATTGTTTTCCTATAAAAAGAGCGTGTTATGCCTCCTTTCCGACCTCAAAGGCACGTAGTGGTCAAAGTAGGCGCTCTAATGCTACACTCAAAGTTCATTTAAATGAACATTAACCCCTTTGCCGCTGAATGATTTTACAGCATGATGTCATGGAACATGGTTGGTGTGATAGCGGCACAAAATATATTTAAAGATTTCAATACCATGTATATGGATTTAAAAATCCAATCAAAGTCAAAATGAAGAACAAACTGGAGAAACTTATACTGTGTGTTAGTTGCATGACACTTCTTCGAAGTGGTACCATGACCTCGCTATTAAAAAACAAGTAAATAAATACAAATTAAAAAGATTGTATGCGCAAAGTTATTTAAAAAAAGAACCTTTTCTCTGTTTTTGTTTTTGTTTTTTGGCTGAAATACGTATTTAGTAAAGTTGTTGAGATAGTAACTAGGCTACTTGTCTTTGCCTTAGCCTATTTCTCCCACTCTGTCATTTTAAAATAGCACTTCCATTTGGACGCTTGTCATGTGGAGGACTGACGCTAGTCGCTAGTTATCTGAATCAGCCCTGACTCAAATTTGATTTTTTTGCCTTAATGTGACACAGATCTTTTCAGGGCTGTGTGGACATGCAAATCAAATCTTTGGCTACGTTCACACGGCAAACCTCTTGGCTCGATTCCGATTTTTTGCTCAGATCGGATTTGAGTATTGTGATGGTTCACATTCATAATTACAATTGACCTGTATCTTACTTTAATGAGGACGTTTAACTTTAAAACTACGTATGAAAGTGACTCAAATCTGATTTGAAAAGATCAGATTTGCGTGTTCACACAGCCCTGAAAAGATCAGATCCGTGTCACATTAAGGAAAAAAAAATCAGATTTGAGTCACTTCAACATGGCAGTGTGAATGTAGTCTTACATGTCTGGTCTCAAATCAGATACATATCCAATTTGTGGCCGTGCTCCAACAATCTGTAAAAGTGACCAAAATTGTGATTTCCTCCTGTAGTGTTTTTCTTTAATCTATGAGGAGGATTGAAATATTATTGTTGAATTCAAGTACCAAAAACAGAGTGAAGGCACATCTTTACTTGTCTATATTTTCCTTGGAGTATGTTTACTCACTGTGCGCATTCGGAACTGATGTGCTTTTTTTCTCAGTATATTTGTTATTATCTCTATATGTCCGCATAATCGCTATTATCCACTTGTACAATAACTTTTTAATATATAAACTGAAAGGCAAGTAGTTGCTTATACAATTTGACTGGAAATGTAATTTTACTCTAATTAAAATCATGTTTCACTCAACTATTGCAAATGATAATGTATAAAAATAGCTTTGAAAATATGTTTTAAATTCACACCATTTTTTAGACAAACTGTTCTAGACAGTTATAAATCACGCTGGTTTATTTACTGCCATGAACTATATCTATTGTTTTCTTTTAGCATACAAAATTCAAGTGATCAAGTTGTGTTCAAAATTGTAGTCAGACATTTTACTGTCTTGGCTGAAGCAACATCCTTATTAAGAGAGCTCAAACCTGTCCAATCAATAATTATTGATTGGACAGGTTTGATAATAATCAATCTCACTAATACAGGGTTCTCTTGACTTGTTTATTATAATCAGCATGTTGGCTGCTCCTTAAGCTGTAGTTAGAAAGCAAACGCTATGAATGCACAGTGGAAAACTCTCTGACATTGTTTGATCGAGCACTAAACATTGTGTTTGTCTCTTCCGTTTCCATTAGGCACGTTGTCCCAGACGGTTGGTAAGTTCTTAACTTAATCTGCATACACATACACACACAATATGCTTGCATCAGGCACAATGGTGACAAAAGCATTTTAATTTTAAATCAGAGAATAGATACTACAAAGTGGACTTACTGGTTTGTGAGCAAACAGGTTCACAATAAAGTAGTCCACAGGAACACAAACCTCAACTTGGTGTTAAGTTTGAAGTTCATTTTTTGAATGAACGAGTCTGTATTTGCAATGGTTTCTCAGTGTTTTACATACACAGCAAAATCCATATAAATCATACTCATATATTCATATATAATTCTCACTGACCATTGTTAATTGAACACTAATGACAGTATTAGTGTTAAAGTCATGTCTGTATTGAACATTTTAGTCTACTAATGTAAAGAAGAAACTATGAGTGTGATTCACATGTTTTTCATGTGACTCACAGGGCCATACACTATTGCTAATACCTATCAATACCTTGACAATGTAACTATTAGGGCTGATCAATACAATATATCCTGAAACCTAAGAGATAAAAATTATATTATGTTACATTATACCGATGAAATATTACAGAAACGTCAGCAAAATGGGCTAGAATGTATTATCTCATTGTAGCGCAACACTAAGGAGGCGTGTCACTTTGGGTAATAATGGGTCACGATTGTCACTGATTGGATGAATAAATGTATGCTACTGAACTCTTTAAGTTAGCTCACAGCCAAAATATTTGGGTGGAGAGAGATGTCACGCACTTACCATATATGGCAGTTATGGCCAGGGTTAAGGGTTGGGTACCTTACGTGCTTGGATGTGGGCTGGGTTGGATGTCAAACCTCGCCTTCTCTTAGGCTGCAGCAAGAGGCCTTTCCCACAACCTGTGTGTTTTTGTATGACTACTGAAGGTGCTGTCACACTCAGTTTAAAAAAAAATCACGTATAATCCTCTTTAAAACGTTTGATTTAAGGGCGGGGTTTAGTCTTGCAAGCCTATTGATATGAGCCGCCCCGACACATCACAACCATATAGTGTGTGCAACTGTACTGATACTGTACTAATATATCACATGTTCTTACCCATAAAGCAGGAAGGGAAAAATCGTGTCTGTTGTGATATATAGAAAAAACAAGCTTTAAAGGTCCACTATGTAGGACTCACCCAACTGAATCCCCCCCCGCCTCCCCCCACCTTTTACCCCTCCCTCTCCAAGCATGTATTAGAATGTGCGGTAGCTGTCAGATACCCGTAGCGTACTTCCAAATACTGATATTTGCATTCCCTTCCTTTTTCTGTGTAAATAATAAGTATGATCCAACATTTTTCAAAATTTGGGCTCTCAAAGTTGTTAGCCAGCACCAGCAAACACTGATTCCACTTATTTCTGCTTCCTTGTCCTGGGATCACACTGCCGCTGATAAAACGCACAAGGTGCTCTCTAGAGGTTGTTGTTCTGGGCTGCTGTAGTGGTGCAACATGGCAGCTCTGTAGAAGAGGTCCCGCTCTCTATGTAGATATACAGGACTCATTTTAAGCTTACAAAAATACAATTAAATACAACACATTTAAACTAGAGGTAAAGTTGTTAGCCTAGAAGGGTAGCTAATGTCTGCCAGTTAGCCTGATGTTTTAAAGCGATAACCCATGTACATATTACTGAGCCCTGATCATGACATGAAAAGAAAAAAATATATATATATATATTGCATAATTTTAGTTAAAGTGTGACCACGTTTTAATAATTTGTTCCCTTGTTTAAGTTACATTGTGGCTGTTCTTTTCATGTCAAGAGTGGGGTTTATAACATAGCTTGCTTTTTTCTTGTTTTGCTTCTGTGGTATTCAGGACCTATAGGATTTTTTTTTGACATTTAAATTTATATAAGACTTTTATTATAGGCAAAAACGACTTAAAACAACATTATAAATATACAGTACACCAGCAAATATAACTTTTAGTATTAATTTTAACACTGTACTGTACAGTTATTGTAAATTTACAGGGTCATGTATTTATACTGTGGCTACTTTAGAAGATCAGGAGTAACCCAAGATGTAATTATAACTGATATCAGTGGCCTGAAAATATTTTCAAAATAAAATGTCTTGCACGTTATGATCCAGTGTCTACTGTGAAATGTAATAATGGTGGTTCTTCTTAAAGAACAATAAAATTCCAGTTAGAATAAGAATATGTGCTTCTGTGACCTCCTTTTTTTCTACCAGCGTGTGGTCAGGCTCCACTGAACACCAAGATTGTGGGTGGTGAAGATGCTGCTACCGGGTCCTGGCCTTGGCAGGTCAGCTTTCAGACATCAGGCTTCCATTTCTGTGGTGGCAGCCTGATCAATCAGGACTGGGTCTTATCGGCTGCTCACTGTTTCCAAAGGTATATAGGGTATATACGTACAATAACCGCACAATGTTAATGTAGGAATTTGCATTTTCATAGTGTACAACACATAAGATATTCCATAGTTTACTGTAAGCACTTAATTAGTGTTTATTGTAAATATAAAACATAAGGAGATAAGAAATGGGGAGTGGCAAATGACATGGTAATATCAGTCTTAATATCTCTTCCTTTCATTTTTAGCTACACTGCACCTGAAATCACAATCTATCTAGGAATGGAAAGTCTGCAGGCGACTAACCCTAATGTGCAGCAATCAACCATAAATAACATTATCATCAACCAAGACTATAACAGTGTCACCCATGACAATGACCTTGCACTAGTCCAGCTCTCCTCTTCAGTGACATTCAGTGATTATGTCATGCCAGTGTGCCTCGCTGCAAGCAGCAGTTCTTTTCCTGCTGGAACTAAAGTCTGGGTTACAGGATGGGGTAACATTGCTTCTGATGGTAAATGTACCACACACTGTGGATTTCATATTTTAGTTTATTTCAATATATCAAGCTGATTTAAAAAAATCGGTCAAGAAATGAACTGTTCTTTGCTTTTGAATATAAGGTAATATAAAGTATTCAAGCCAAGCTGGTCAACCTGTGAGAGCAACTTTGCCAGCTTTTGTGGTGGTAAATTCAAATTTTCTGAACTACTGCTACTAATAGAGCATCATAAATAAGTTTATGAAAATAGCAACAATAAAAATCGCAAAAACATTTATTGGTTAATTTGGTTAATTTATTCAAGTAAGAAGGATACTCAAAAATCAAAAATACTCAAAAACACTAGTTAGCAAAGATGGAATACCAGTTTTACTAGCTTTTTCTGTGTTTTAGTGGCTGGTAGCAGGTCAGACCAAACTAGATTTTTCAGCAACATTTACATGAAAGCATGTTGGTAAAAGTTCATCATGGGTCTTCACAGTGAGTCTGCCGTCCCCACA